>JAKUCV010003944.1:55039-76687 GCA_028386065.3 Turnera subulata | reverse complement strand
AACATGTATGCAGTGAACTCTATGGATCCGACCCGAGGAGAGGAAAGCACCGCCACCTGCTGATATGCTCTTCTGATCATCGATCAGCTAACCTGTGTAAAACTGTGAGGGGGTGAGACCAACCACTGTCTCACCGCAAACAAATAAACCAATAATATACAATACAAATCAACTACAAGTACACCGGCATTAGGCAATAGCAAACACAGAGCACAAACAATTCACAATACACAACACCAATCATCACCAGACTTCAACCATCACTATCATTACTTATATTATTATCTTTGTTATTAGGTTTAAATATTTTATTAGGGCCCTCTACTGTGTGCGTCGAGCTCGGTCCCGTCTGATCAGACAACCAGGGCATAAGCCCAAATACAATCAGGGCCCAAGCCCAAATACCATCATAGAGAGAGAGAGACAGATAGAGAGAAAGAGGGAGGTAGAAAGGGGGAGGTAGAAAGAGGGAGGTAGAACCGGTCATAACAGACCCATATGCTAAACCGCATATACCATGCAAAACCGCATGAAATCCCGAGGGGTATCACTTCCCGCTCGAACCAACCGGTCAACAGCCCCACAGTAGAATTATTATAGTATGTTATTCTCAATTATCCTTTAAGAGTTGTACCATACTTTATTGTCAAACAGGGTTGTGTAGATTTAACATCTTATTCTCAAATCCGGGCCTCCAGCCCACAGTCCACCACACAAACCACAAAACCATTTATCACGTTATTTAACACCCAAAACAAGTCATGCTCGACAGGCATATTAAATCACACTAGTACACAGTTCATATAATCATGCACACTGCATCAGAGGTATCATCAATAAGATACAAGGTGTAAGCAAGAACATCCACAAACAGGCAAACAGGCATACAGCATTCAAGACCCAACAAATAATACCACTTATATACCAAGACAATTAACCGAGCATTATAGGCAGTAATGCATACAAAGGTTTATAAGTCCTCACCTGGACTATTAGTATTGCCTTAGAAACTAGCGCTTTGTCTTGCTGCCTCTCCCGAGCAACCAAGGCCTAAATATAGAGACGAAGTCACACTGATGCGCACACAAATTGTACCACAAAGATGAAAGCGTGCACACTATATATAGACTAGTAAACTATGGATGACAATCATTGTCCTGACATGGGCATAGTTAAAGATTAGAATCCCCTTCCAATTAGTCTCACTTGAAAACAATGTTTGAAAACTAGAACTCATTTTATAACCTTAAAAGCGGCCTATGACACATGGGACCTAAGGCATCATCGTTTAACTCTATGACTGTGAGGGCGTAAAGTCAATTTCATACATTATTGAAGAACTCAAAAAGTCACATCAAATTTCAAGAGCACCTAAAGCCCCAACAAGAACCTCAATACTAATCACGGACAACCCAACAAGGTTATCCATCAATTCACCTTGTGCTCGCCCTCAAACACGAACATTAATTACATCACTATCCTCTTTGTAAAACTATAAGAAAACCCAAGCATTCTCCTACAAATATTGGACCTTAACCACCTTGGCTAATAGCAATTTACTTTGAACCAAACCAAAAGTCAAAATCATATTTTACCATGGTCTACAAACAAGGATTTAATAGCACTCATTAGAAACCTGAGAACTATTTTGAAAAACACTCTACCGTTTTAGTATATTAGAAGTTCCAGTAATACTACTCCATTGTACCCTTTAATGTCAGGTTCTAATATATCAACCAACAACAAGCTAAATTACCAGCAAGCACATAAGCACAAAAAAAAAGTTCCAACAAGACTGCTGAATTTCAGAGCAACTTGATTCATCATTCAACCCTATCTCACAGCAAAAACATCACATCAACAACAACTTAAAGATAGGAAAAAAAAGTGCAAGGACTGCTTACCGATTGACAATCCCGCTTGCATACAAAAACCTCATTGCAAGGCTCGGTTCCACCATTGCAACCCCCGATCGAGCCGAACCAGAGAATCAGAGACATTGGCATCCATCAACAACTCTTCCACGTTGCCGTACCGATCAACCCAAACCCAGAATTGCCAAAACCCGATTAGAACAGAGCTCGAGTTTAAACAAGAACAAGAGAGGGAGAAACCCGATTAAACACAGTGCATAGAAAACGAAAGAGAAGAGGAAGGAAGAGCGAACAGTGAGTTAGAGTCGATTTACCCAATAACGGTGACTCCTTGCCGTGAACTGACTCCCGACCTCTTCCTCCCCTTCGTTGCAGTAACAACAGTGGCGGCGTGCACTCGAGCTCAGTCCTCGAGTCCTCCGCCCGCTACCCGTTACCCCGATCACACCCAAGATCTCAGGTCGAACCCCGAGCCTCCTCCTTCGTTCAAGCAGCGACGACTCGAAGGACAAAAGGAGAAGAAGAGAAGAAAAGAGATGGAGAGACCAAAGAAAACAGAGAAGAATAAAAGAAGAAGTGAGAGAAAGGGTGTTGTGGGGAACGATTAACGCTCACCGTTGAGCAAATTGGAAACGTGGAGAGGAAAGGGACATGGGCGGCGCCGAATCGGGGAAAAGAAGAAAGAAAGAGGAGGAGAGAAAGGGAAAAAGAAAAGAAAGAGAAGAAGCTTTAGGGTTGAGCCGGCCAGGTCCAAAACGACGTCGTTTTGGACATAGGCGCGGTCAACCCGCCAAGTCAACGCGCATTTTTTTTTTCTTTTCCTATCCCCAAAACTACGTAGTTTCGACCCAAACTACTATATACCCCCGCGTCAAGCCCCGAGACACATTTACTCCAACAACACCCGAATAAAGGACAATTCCAACTTAAAATAATGGTTTCAAGAGAAATAAATAAATTTATAATAATAATTTCCTTGACCCAAAATCCCGGAAAATTCTCAAGGGTAAAATTGGAAATAAAATTTCAAAAAATTCCGAAAATTCCGTAGAAATCAAATACTGAAAATTCGGGGCGTTACATTTATTTTTATGAATATTACGGTCACGATGATTAAAGTGGTTCCTTCCACGTCCACGCCCACGTCTCCGGCCACGACCTTGTCCACGGCCACGACCAAAATTATCATGTATTGCTGCATTCGCTTCCGGGAATGGAGCTGAAGCTGTGGGGCGAGACTCATGATTTTTCAACAATAGCTCATTATTTTGTTCGGCCACCAGGAGGCAAGAAATCAAATCAGAATATTTTGTGAAACCTTTTTCACGGTACTGCTGCTGCAGGAGCACATTGGATGCATGAAAAGTGGAGAATGTTTTCTCTAACATATCGACATCAGTAACACTTTCTCCACATAATTTTAATTGAGAGCTTATTCGAAACATAGCTGAATTATATTCATGCACAGATTTGAAATCTTGCAGCCTTAGATGCATCCACTCGTAACGAGCCTTTGGGAGTATGACCATCTTCAGGTGATCATATCTTTCTTTCAATTTTTTCCAAAGATCTGCAGGATCTTTGATAGTAAGATACTCCATCTTTAGACTATCATGAAGATGATGACGGAGAAAGATTATGGCTTTTGCCTTATCTTGACTGGATACAACTTTTGCCTTATCTTGACTAGTCCCATCTTTTTCTTGAATAGATACAGTTTTTCCTTTATCTTGAGGAGATTTTATGGTATCTCCCAGGCTCATAGCATCTAAATGCATTTCTGCATCTAGTGCCCATGACAGATAATTTCTTCCGGAAATATCGAGGGCCTCAAATTCAAGTTTTGCAAGGTTTGCTATTATAACAGTAAAGAAATATATAAAACAGATATAAAGAGAAGTAAAATAATTATATAAGTATATAAGCTTACTCGATAAATCTTTCAGCAACAGTAGTAGAATTATAATATAGAGTATGTAATATATATATATGCTTACTCGATAAAGGCGGCTTAGCCGGCCAACAAATAAAATAAGGCGGCTTAGCCGACCAACAAATAAAACAAGGAGGCTTTGCCGGCCAACAAAGAGATAAGGCGGCTTAGCCGGCCAATATTGAATACTAAGCAAATAAACAAATACGGATTGAAAAGATTTAGAAATGATTACCTTAATAGGGTAGAGACTCGTGCTGATAACGTGTTATAAAATTGAAGGTGAAAAGCAGCTTGATGGTAGTAATATTAACTTGATGGTAATAGTACACCATGGTAATTACAAATGGAGAAATAATATAATTATAATAATGATGAAGGGAGATTAAGGGAGGGTGTGTAAGGAGGGAGTGAGTTTATGGTTGGATTGTGAGTGTATGTATGGAAATGAAAGGGGGTATTTATAGGTGAAAATGGGAGGATAAAAATAAATAAGTTAGGTTGGATTATAAGAATTAAAATCACATGGATTTACGTAATAAAGATGAAGACAAATGAGGTAGATTGGTAGGTAGAAGAAAAACCCATGTGAAAGTTTAGTGTATGGTAAAGAATTTTACCGGAGGTAAATTCGAGTATGGTAAAAATAAGTTTTACTAGATGGTAATAATGACATTCACCATAATTTATTTACAACATTATAACTATTTTTTTGATTAATCAAGTCCTATTTGTTTTGACCGTTTATTTAACAAGTCCTATTAACAGTTTCCGTTAAATTTTTGCTTAGTTGGCAATCACCTTTTGACATGGCATTTTGGTTAGTTGGCAATCACCTTTTGACATGGCATTTTGGTTAATTGGCAATCACCCTTTGACATGGCATTTTGCTCAGTTGGCAATCACCCTTTGACATGGCATTTTGGTAATCACCCTTTGACTATTTTTTTGGTTAATCAAGTCCTAATAACGTGGATTTTAGACATGTGAGCATGTGATGCGTACATGCCACGTCATAAGATAACGGCCAACTCAACAAAATTGGATGGAAAATGGTGCCTAGGACTTCTTTGATAAACAACTCAAAATAATAGGACTTGATTAATCAAAAAAAAGTTATAGGACTCGATTGAAAAAATACCTAAGAATAATAGGACTTTTGGAACCTTTTATCCATTATCCACCATAATCATAATATCAGTTTCCCCGGGTAAGTGGATCGAGAATGAGGAGGAGCTGCAGAATGTTGTTAAATCCTATTTCTCTCATATCTTTTCATATTTTCAACCCAATGATTATGATGATGTCCTTCAAGCAGTGGCTCATGTGGTTAGCTCTGAGATTAATTTTGTCCTAGCAAGAGAGATCACGCTGGTTGGGGGTAAAGGAGTCAGTTTTCCAGCAAGGGCCTTCTAAGGCTCCGGGCCTGGATGGTTTCCCGAGATATTTCCTTAGGAAGTATCGGGATATCGTCAAAAATTATTTGTACAAGGCAGTGGTCAGCATCTTTTGCACAGGGCATATGTTAAAAGAACCGAATGCAACTAACATTACCTTAGTTCCAAAAGTGAAGCATCCTATGAGGGTTACACAACTGAGGCCGATTAGCCTTTGTAATTTTACTTATAAAATCATATCTAAAATAATGACTAATTGGTTAAAGCACTTACTATCTCAAATGGTTACTCCATTCAAATCAACCTTCATCCTTAAATGACAAATCCAAGATAATATTATTATTTTGCGCATGAGGCTTTCCATGCTTTGAAAATAAAAAAGACGTGTAAGGGGAAACATATGGCAATCAAACTTGACATGGCTAAGGCCTATGACGAAGTAGAGTGGGTTTTTTTTTTTTGTAGCTGTATCAAGGAGGATGAGATTTTCAAGATTATAGATTTCTAGGGTGATATAATGTGTTGTTTCAATGCTCGGTGATGATCAATGGTACCACAAAAGTGAATATAAATCCAAGTAGAGGCTTTATCACCTTATCTTTTCATATTGGGGTCAATGCATTATCTAGAATGTTGGAAGATGCTGATCCTATTGGTTTATTGGTTGGCTATCAAATGTCCAGATTCATCCCATCAATTACCCATCTTTTGTTCGCTGATGATGATTTGTTGTTGTTACAAGCCAGGATGCCATGATCCTTAATGGAATCCTATCTCGTTATTATTGTGCTTCTGCCTGGTTCATAAACCTTTAGAAATCGGGTATTTTCTTAGCCTCTAGGACAGATAGTTTGATTCAACAAGATGTGAAGGACATCTTCTCATACCATCATATGTAGAATTTGAAAAATACTTGGGCTTGCCATCAATTTTGGGAAGATCAAAGTCGGAAGCTCTATCATATGTCAGGCACAAAGTGAGAGTGTGAGTGGCAGGTTGGGAAAAGAAGCTAGTATAAACTTAATAGGGATGTTAGGAGTTTTTGGTGGGGAAAGGAGAAAGGGATAGAAAGGTTCATTGGCTAAGTTAGGAGACTATTGCAAAAGCAAAGAGTGAGGTCAGAATGGGATTCTAGGATTTTAGTTGCTTTAACAGAGCTCTTTCGGCAAAGACGGGCTGGCGGATTATACAAGAACCAAACTTTCTTTGGCCCTTATATTGAAGGGCATTTATTTTTAGGAAATTTGATTTTCTTAATGCAAGATTAGGTTGTCGCCTTTTCTGGGATCGGAGAAGTATTATGGAAGGAAGGTTTTGAGTCTAAGGGGTGAGATGGTTAATTAGTGATGGCACTTCTGTTCGTGTATGGGGTGATTTATGGGTGCCTTTACCGAATTTTTTCCTCATTCCAACAGACTAGTAAAATGATGACAAGCGGGTGACTGTGCTTATCTTATCTCAGTCTCAAACCTAGAACTGCAACCTCATTAGCTTTCTACTTCCCCCAATATAGGTAAAGCAATTCTCTCCATACCTTTAAGTTTTATTTTGTGTCATGACAAACTTGTATGGAATTACTTGAAATCTTGAATTAATTCAGTAAAATCGCGTTACCATGTTCAAATTTTTGGTTTATCGCTTAACTCCCAAAGCCTAGCCACGTTTAGTGTAGGTGCTTCTTTTAATTAGATGCAGGTTTAGAATATCAAGTGTATCCTCAAGAATATGCACCTCATTTGGAGAACATGCCATGATTCCTTGCCAACCATAGAGAATTTGTATATGAGGAAGATATGCGATACTGATTTGTGCCCACGATGTTAAGATCAGGTTGAAACAGTTGAGCACATTTGCTCCTTTGTGTAACCGCTCAAACAGTATGGTTTGCTAGTCCTTTGTTTTACGAGCCTAGTGATGAGGATTTTTGGAGTTTTAAGGAGTGTTAGAGTAGTGAAGTCCAACGATATGGGAAAATGGATGATGAAAAGGTGGTGTTGATAATGGCTTTCATGTGTTTGGAGATTTGAAAGGTTTGGAATAGCTAGCTATTAATGGTGTCGAAGACCATCCAATGGCTCTTATGTAAAGAGCAGTATCCAGTTGCTTACAACATTGACTCTATAGAACTTCCAACAGTGTACTTCCCCCTTGGTTTGGTCTCCTCTGACTCCAGGTGTGATCAAGGTAAATTACATCCTTTTAAAAAGGAATCGAATACGACTTTGATAGCGGCAATATCCTATAGCGAGAATAGTGCTTTGATAGATGAAGTTGTAACCAAGGTTAACACACCCCCTTGTTGGCAGAACTCTTAGCTATTCGCATGCTATACACTATTGTGGACCAGACATATTGGCTGGGACAAGGTGATTGTTGAAATTGATTGTCTACAACTGAGATGACTATAGAAAAATCGAGGAGAACTTAGGAATTATGTCACGAACACAGGGTGGAATAGCGGAAGAACACTCGATATCTGTACGGCTCTAGGTTTGAAACAATACCTAGATAATGAAATAATAAAATAAGAACACGGTAATTTGGGAGAATCTTCGTAGTATTATTGCTCAAAAGAATACAATAACAGACACGTCCAACCGTTCCTCTCTAATGCTATTTATAAAAACACTTGAGTACTCACCAAGTAATCCTAAGAAGTCTACTCACACTAGGTTTCTTATCCCCACTTCTAATTCCTTATGGATAAGGATTAGTCAAGTTCAAACCCCAAAAGACACAAGCCCTTACATGATTAAGTGATTAATTTAAATATATAATGGACCCCTTGCTAACAATCCATCTTGTACACAAATTGCATCACATTAGGACTCTTATATGCCTAAAAAATTCTAATGCATGACATTCTCCACCACCTATTCAGGCAATGTCCTCATTGCCTTCTGTAGGTAGGAAGCCACTTGCCATCCAAACTGATTCAGCTTGTCCTTCTGCACCCATATTGCAGTAGGAAGATCCCTCCGCTTGACTAGATACTCGAGCTCAATAGCATCCTCTATACAACGAACAACCCGATGTGTCTTTATCCACAAGCAAGGTTGTTGCCCATCCGTAGGAACTTCTTCTTCCTTTGGTGCCGTCTTTACCTACTCTTCCTTTGGTTTTGCCACACTAGCTTGCCCGGTCTCCAAAGCCATCTTTGTCACTGATATTTCTCCCAAGGTAGATTCTCGCATAGTACTCAAGACGCAGCGTGGCTGCACACCATCAAGTACAATCTGACCCTCGTTGCAAATGATCAATGTCTCTTTTTTATCCAAGAACTCCATATTGAGTACACATAGGATAATCATCAAGCTCCACCATAGTAAACTCTATCCGTCCACACCAATCACCAATTCGAATCTTGACGTCATGTACTAACCCCACAATAGGTTGTGCCTCCAAGTTCACTGTTATCATGGTAGTTGTGTTCTCTTATCTTGTGTATCGAATCCCCAATTCCATTGTCGTTTTTTCCTGTAGGAAATTGTGAGCCGCACCTGTGTCAACCAAAGCATCCAACTCCCTACCTCCAACTTGAACTCGAATGAACATACGTCCCTTCTTGT
The DNA here is from genome assembly GCA_028386065.3 of Turnera subulata. Classification (NCBI taxonomy): domain Eukaryota; kingdom Viridiplantae; phylum Streptophyta; class Magnoliopsida; order Malpighiales; family Passifloraceae; genus Turnera; species Turnera subulata. Next base: position 67,914 of record JAKUCV010003944.1, on the reverse strand, counting down.
TTGGATTAGCCGTTGTATCCGTGGCTCCGAGTCTTTCTAGTGGTGCCATTTTGACCCGTCACCATGTTTACTCTGGGCTTGCTCCTCAGCTTCGATATGCTTCGCTGCCGCAACAAGCTTATGCTTCTTCGGACAATCATGAACACTGTGAGGACCCTTGCATAGAAAATATTTCCACGGTTTGTTATCATCTCTTTTGCCTCCTCTCCCTATCAGCATACTTAGGATAGAATTGAGCTTTAAGTTCCGTCACGAACTCTTCCCACGAATGTATCTTCTTTCCCCCCTCCAAGGTCTCTAATCTTTGTTTCCATGAAAGTACAGTAGCATCCTTGAAGTGCCTAGAAGTAATTTGCACTTTCTGGTCTTCGTCTGTATTCTGCATGCCTGTAAAGTATTTGATTCACACTAAACAAAAAATTGTCTAGCTCCTTAGCAACTCGTGTTCCATGATAGATATCTGGTTTAGGTATGTCAATTTTCGGTAGTGCGCGTGCAAATGCACCTCCCTCGCCACTTACAAGCACCCTCCAACACAAAGCCAACTCTTTCTCCATGCGTTTATTCACCGTCTTCAGTTCTTTTAACTCTCGGCCTTGTACTATAAGTTGCTTCGACTGCTCATCAATTTATTCTTGCAATTCGGCGATTGCCTCAATGAACGATGCTTGTAGCTTGTCAAACTCCCTCTTGGTTAAGAGCAAGTCATCGCGCACACCTTCCCCGACAGCCTCGCGCTCTTGCATTGTGTCTTCCAAGTCAGCCACACGTTTTGCCAAAGTCTGCTTAAGGGAAGTATAGGTTTTTTTTTTCCATGACAAATTCGGAAACCAAGGTTAAGGACGGATTAAGGATAATTCTATATGCCTATTGGATGAGCGCAAGTCATGGTTTATGAAGGTTTAGCCAAGGATAAAAGTATAAAGGTATTACTTTTTATCAACCAGTAGGAATTAAATATAGAAGGGTAGCATTTAATGCTTGGTAAACTTTGATGGCCAAGACGAGCTAAGTAAAGGTAATAGGGATAAGGATAAGCAAGAAGTGATGGCTAGGATTTACTTGGAGGGAAAGTAAGTAAAAGTAACTTGTGTTGTCTTGCTAATTTTTAAGAGCTCGACATTAACAATACCTCCTATTTAAGTTGTAATTCCACCCTTGTATTAATAATGGTGTTGTTTTAATTGTTTTACGTCTTCCGTCGCTTTTTTTTTTTAATTTTAACTACGTATCTTTTTTAGGAGGGGATAATTACTTGGCAAGTCCTAAACTTTTTTGTTTTCTGCAACTAAGTCCTATACCTTCAAAACCCCCCACTTAAGTCCTATTCCTTTATTAGTTACATCAAACAAGTCCTAAACTTTATTTCCGTCAAGTCCTCCCATTAAATTTAACTTTTGTAAGAGGATTAGTTATAGTTTAGTCCCTTAAAATTTTGATTTAAAGTAAAAACCTTCCTAAACAAAAAAATTAAAAAAAAATACCATAAAACTTTATTTTTAAAAAATATTAAAATTAAAAACATAAATCACAAAAAATTAAAATCCTTAAAACATAATTCTAAAATTTTAAAATTCTGAATCCCAAAATGCTAAATTCTAAACCTTAAACAATTTAAAACCCTAAATCCTAAAATTTTTATTCCTATAACCCTAAATCCTAAAACCTTAAATTCTAAATCATAAAACCTACACCCTAAAACTCAAAACCCAAAACCCTAAATCTAAAACCCTAAAATACTAAATCCTAAATTCCAAACCTTAAACTCTAAAAATTTAAATTCCTAAATTCAAAAATTCTAAATTTTATGGTTTAGGGTTTTGAAATTTTAAGATTTATGTTTTAAAAATTTTAAATTTTTTTGATTTATGTTTTTAATTTTAATATATTTTTTTAAAATAAAATTTTATGATATTTTTATTTTTATTTTTAGGGAGTTTTTTACTTTAAATCAAAAGTTTGAGGGACTAAACTGTAACTAATCTTCTTACAAAAGTTAGATTTAACGGAAGGACTTGACGGAAATAAGGTTTAGGACTTGTTTGATGTAGGGGTGTAAACGAGCAGAGCTACTCGCGAGCTACTCGAACTCGACTCGTGCTTATCGAGCTCGAGCCGAGCTCGAGTCGAGCTTAGAGTGCTATCGAGCCGAGCTCGAGCTTACCAGTACTCGGCTCGCAAAGCTCGCGAGCCTTATCGAGCTTTGCTCTTATAAGGCTTAGGGTGGGTTGGCTTTTTATGGGCCATATATTTAGAAAAAGAAAAATTTGAGCCATGTGTTTTAAGCCCAAAAAAATGAAAGACTGTTAAAACACAAACATAGTTACACTACACAAACACAAAAACGACCGAGTCACAACACAATTCACAAATTCCAAATTCCAATCCTTAATCCCTATTCTCTCAAACGACCGAGTCATGAACTGACGAACACCTCTCGACCCTCTTTTCCCTCTCTGGCCGCCCCTCATCTCTCAAACACTTCTCTTCCCCTTTCTTCTCCGCCGCCATTGTCGCGGCCACCAGGCAAGGAAACCACCGCCGGCATTCCTCGCGTGGGACGAGTTGTGGCGCTTCTTGGGGACTCGACCGACGGCGTGGTGGAGTCTCGACTCCTCTTACTCAACTTCCGGCCAAGTTAGTAAGTTTGCTCATTCTTTCCTTTTCTTCTCTGGATATGAAGGGAAGGAATAATTCGGTTCTGAGTTTGGGATTGTAGGCTGTAAAATTTACGGTGTGGTTTCTGTCTTCGTCGGATCTCCCCGGGCTTGACTCAAATCTGGTCGAGTTGGTCTCAGATCTAACCGGATCGGGTGCTTCCTTTTCTGACGGTGCTCGCAACGACTCCGGCGGCTATTAGCTTGCGCGTCCAGGGAGGCGGCCATGGTGTTTTACTCGTCAGGAGCTGCTGGATCTAAGAAGTAATCTTTGGGTTTTCTATTTGTTACTAATTAAGTTCTGCTGCAATGCATTCACAGCATCGATGTTATATCATCAGCCTTTGAGGGAAAGTCAATTGTGGATAGGCAAAGGATGGTTTACAAAGCTATATGGGAGGAACCTCAGAACATTGTGCATGCAGTTGACCAGATGGTTACCAGAACTCCTGCTGAAGCTGCAGATAAAATATAATTGAATGTTTGCCTAACTCCTTAGAGAGGAAATAATTTTCATGTCTTGTTTTGTATTATTTCCTATTTGTTTTGTTTAACTCATTGTTGTAAGATACATTTGGTTCTGTAACTATTTGCTGGTTAAGTGTTCAGTTATATTTGGACTTTGACATTAATCGAGCTTAAACGAGCGAGCATTAACGAGCTGAGATCTAGCTACCGAAGCAAACCACTATTTAACGAGCCTTAACGAGCCGAGCTCGAGTAATAGAAAAATCTAATGAGCTCGAGCTCGAGTTCAAATATACAAGCTCGATCGAGCTCGAGCTTGGGAATCCTTAACGAGCTTGAGTCGAGCAAGGCACTACTCGACTCGACTCGGCTCGTTTACACCCCTAGTTTGATGTAACTAATAAAGAAATAGGACTTAAATGAGGATTTTTAAAGGTATAGGACTTAGTTGCAGAAAACGAAAAAATTTAAGACTTCCCGAGTAGTTATCCCTTTTGAGAAGGGTTGTTGGTCAGCCTTAAGACGTTAAGTCTTTGTCTTAGTGTCGTGCCTGGCAATGCCTTGAGTTCAGGGTGTCACATCTATATTCCAAGATATGTCAACAAAGTAACCCACAGCACATGGCAGGAATGTGTATAGTTTTGAGGTATAAAAAAGAAGCTTAATTGGTTTTTTTCTTTATCATGAAGAGATTAAATCATATATTAAGTGAAGAAGATAAAAATTGGGAAACATAGTCCCACTTACATGTTGATGCAAAAAGAAAACATAAGGTTGAACAGAATAAAAGACCCTTAAAAAGGAATGAAAGCATGGTGAAAGGAGGACTTTTTGGAGTAGAATTGCAAAAGTCAAATAAACTTCCCAAATTTCTCCATTTGTGCCTACCAAAAAGTCTGTGTTATATGAACGGAATTTGTACCGAGGAGGCAGCAAAGTCTTGGTCTGGAAACTTATCAGATTCTAGATGCCCTTCATTCCAGCTTCCAAGTCAAGCTGGAATTGGCGAGAATAGTTGGCCGCGAAAGAAGCAAGGGACGATTTGTATGAAGATTACTAAAGAAAGATAACCAAAGGACATATATCTCTTTTTTCTTTTCTGGTTCAATAGGATATGCATCTTTATTAATCATCCAACTATTAAATTGTTAATATTCTTTTAGTTAGAATTAGAAAGCCTAGAAAAATCTCGTTAGTAATCCAATATAAGAAAGTCTAGTTTTCCCAATAGGCATAAATACTGGACTCGTTCAAGTGCTTGGTTGTCGTCTCGTCTCCAATTTAATCCAAAGTCAACCAAGGCCACAAGAATTACTCAAATTCACCGTGATTTTATGGTAATGGTATGTGCTGTAAAAAATAAAATAAAAATCAGTGTCGGTTCTCGTTTTCCATTTGGCACCCAATGACCCAAACCCGAATTCAGTGTCTACTATGTAGCTTCCGACAACTTACTCCCTTTCCCATCAAATTCTCGAAAAACTGGCTTTGGTTGGAAGAAAGATATATTCAGTCTCATTTCAGCTGGATTATAATTAACAACCGCTCATCAATATCAACAACATATATGCAAACAAATTAACTATTAAAATTTCAGCTAGCTAAGGAAAGAAGGAACCGGATTTCCTTCCATCATCGGCAGAAATGCTTTATGACCCCCAATAAATCCCGAGACAATTGTGGTTTCAGTTAAAACTAGATCTCCTTCTTTCTTTTGTTTATGAAATTAGATCTCGCTTCTTTAAATCTCATGAAAAAAGAAAATCCCCTTCGTTAAGGATGGTCTATCTTTCCTTTTTTTTTTTTAACAAAAACGGTTTATTATGTCGCAAACTAATTCCTTATCAATTGTTCCTTTTTAAAAAAATATATCGTTATTATTAGTATTGTTGTAACATCTAGAAGAGTTCAAATGATAAATAAACCACATTATGGTGTCGCACGTTAGAAGCACCACTAATAAGTAAGCCTAGCGTTGGCGATCGCCATTTATGACCCTCTCACTAACTCCATCCTCGACCACCTAATCAAGATTTCCAGTCAGATACACTTGCCCTAATTTTGACAAACAGAAATGAGAGCCGCGCGATACGCATACCTTGTAAAGAAAATTAAAAGGAAAAAAGAAGAGTTGAAAAAAAAAAAAAAGAATTAAAACGGGGGTTGCTACTGCTGGGTAGTGACGGGGTTACCCCAATCAAAATACTCCACGTTGGAAATCCCGCCACCACGTGGAGGCCCAAACCTAGCAATGTAAATCAAGGTAGTGACGGGACTAGTCCAACGAAAAGCGTACACGTGGAAAAATGGCCACATGTAGCGCGGAGGAAAATATCTTAGCTAGTACGCCGTCGTGTTATCACGTGTGGCTCTACCATGTTTGTGCCGTGATCCCTCTACTCTCTCTACTCGCGCACGCCCCTCAATAAAACGCCCCGGACCCGCACACAAAAACAAAAGCCAGTGGGTCACTCGTTTTGTAGTAGTACTAGTACTCCCGTGGAGAGGAAGACTAGCTAGTGGAATTCCAGTACTACTACTAAATAAAAACAATATATACATAGGGGGAGAATCAAGCGTCGATCAGATTTAACAATGGCTTCCTCTACACCTTGGGTGTCATTTTGGTTCTATGTGCTAGCTTTCTCTTTGATTGCAGCGCTATCAGCCGCCGGGGATGCGGAGTCCAAGGACTTCGTCTTGACTCTGGATCACTCCAATTTCACTGACACCGTTAGCAAGCACGATTTCATCGTTGTCGAGTTCTACGCTCCTTGGTAACTCACCTCGCTTCATCACTTCTTCCTTCCTTCACCTTTCCTGTATCTCCCTTTTTTTTTTTCTTTCCTTTTTCTTCTTTTGGTTTTTTGCTCGTTGTCTGTTTATTTTAGATCTGGAGTGTTGGGATTTCGTGGTCTTTCTTGCGTAAATGTAAGTGCATGTGTCTATTGCAGTGTTAACTATGTCAACTTCATCATTTGCTGGGATTCTAAGCTTCTGATTTCGATGTCTGATTGAAACTCAAAAAAACTTTTTCAATTTTACTTTTAATTTTTTCTTATTCTCTCAATTTGCTTGTAAGTTTCTATAGTCAATGCAAATGACTTGCTGTTTTTTGGATCTTGATTTCTTCCGTGGATACAAATACTTAATGGCCTTCTTTAGTTCCAGCACATCCCGACCTGTAGTATTTTTCTTTTTTGCTTTCCTGCTAATCATGCGAGTTTATGCATGACTGATTGCTATGACGATTTTGAGCAGTCGATGAAATGTATCTTGATTGGAACTGTGTTATGGCAATAATTTGTTTGGATCCTATTCTCATCTGTTTTTCTGTTTTTTTTTTTTTTTGCTTTGTACAGGTGTGGCCACTGCAAGAAGCTTGCTCCAGAGGTAATAATCATCTTATTATTTCCCTGGTGCTTCTTATCGCTACTGTTTCTATCAGATCATTAATACTTGTTAGTTGTTATTGAACTCACTCAAGCGAGATTCTTTTCCTCTTGTAGTACGAGAAAGCAGCATCTGTACTCAGCAGTCATGACCCTCCCGTTGTTCTTGCCAAAGTTGACGCCAATGAGGAAGTTAACAAAGAGCTTGCCTCGCAATTTGAGATTCAGGGTTTCCCCACAATCAAGATCTTGAGAGATGGTGGAAAAATCGTTCAAGAGTACAAAGGCCCTCGTGAAGCTGATGGAATTGTTGATTACCTGAAAAAACAAAGCGGTCCACCTTCTACCGAGCTTAAATCTTCGGATGAAGCTGTCACTCTTATTGGGGACAACAAGATTGTTATTGTAAGCGAACATTTCCTCACTTTATAACTCTTATTTCTTCTGAAATAACTTGTTCAAGGCAAAAATTATGAAATCTTATTGTCTGAAGTTTTTTTTAATGCTTGTGTAGGTTGGAGTTTTCCCCAAGTTCTCTGGGGAGGAGTTTGAGAACTTTATTTCTTTGGCAAACAAATTACGTTCTGACTATGAATTTGGCCATACTTTGGATGCTAAGCACCTTCCACGTGGAGAATCATCTGTTTCTGGTCCCGTGGTTAGGCTGTTTAAGCCATTTGATGAACTTTTTGTAGATTCTAAGGTACTTCTGATGCTTTGTCAGATCGTTCACTTTACAATATCCAACTGCTAACTCTGCCTTTGCTAACCGAGTTCCATTGGTTGCAGGATTTTGGTTTGGATGCTCTTGAGAAGTTTGTTGAAGAGTCTAGTGTACCCACTGTGACCATCTTTAATAATGATCCTAGCAACCACCCCTTTGTCATCAAATTTTTCAACAGTCCTGACGCCAAGGTGTGCATCTGTGTAGTTTTTCATTCCTCGACTTCTGTCTACTAGTCAGTTTAACCCATTGAATCACGCATCTTACATTTCTCTGGCATTGATTTTCATGGGTGGAAACCCGCAGGTGGAGTTTGGAAAAAAAATCTTGGATGATGGTTTCTCTGGCAATTAACATTTCTCTTGATGCGTTGATTTGTTGAATCAATAGTTTAACCTGTTAAATGACGCTTCTAACATTTTTTCTGGCGATGATTTTTGTGGGCTGAAACCCGCAAGTGGAGCTTTAAAAAAAACTTGGTTGATGGTTTCTAACTCTGGATGTATCGATTTGTTGTACTCTTTCAACATTGCTCCTTGTGTTCTGATACTTCTAGCTGTTGAATACGGTTGTTTTCCTTTAAATAATGATTCTGTATTCGCCTCTTTTTTCTTCTTTTTTTTTTTTTAATGTTTTTCTATCTGTTTCAGTAGATTATCTTATAGTATGGATTATATAGTAACTACTCTGAAATTTGCAGGCTATGTTGTTTGCAAACTTCAGTTCTGAAGTTGCTGATTCAATGAAAGCTAAATACCATGAAGTTGCTGAGAAGTTCAAGGGACAAGGCATAAGCTTCTTGTTGGGAGATGTTGAGGCCAGTCAGGGTGCCCTCCAGGTTAGTGAGTTTTGCTTCCCTACTCCATTACGGTTTCTTACTTCAATGGACCTTATTTTATTATGCTGAATGCTTTTGTTTTTGGTATGCATGAATAGTACTTCGGACTTAAAGAGGAACAAGTTCCTCTCATCATTATACAGACTGCCGATGGACAGAAATACTTGAAGCCTAACTTGGAGGTTGATCAAATTGCACCTTGGGTGAAGGACTTTAAGGTAGTATTCATAGTGGATTGCTGATGTATGGTTGCTCAAAGTCATAGAATTTGCTATTTACGCATTCTCATTTATAATATTGGGATTCAACAGTTGGGTTAATTTTTTTATTCTTCCTTCGGGCTTTTGTTAATACTTAATTAATTATTCTATATAACCTACAACTTGAGTGGATTCTGCAGGATGGAAAGGTGCCAGCATACAAGAAATCGGAACCCATTCCTGAAGCTAACGATGAGCCTGTGAAAGTTGTGGTCGCAGATACCCTTGATGACCTTGTTTTCAAGTCTGGAAAAAATGGTGCGTATGTCCAGTTTGCTTGTTTGTTACATGTTCTATTCTTCTCCTTCTTTGTGCACTGGAGCAGGGCATAAATCTTATGGGCTTGTTGTGCTCTTCATTTTTTCATAATTACGGGAATTGTTTTCTCTGTTTATGTTCCTTCATGGAATTCCATATCCTAATAAAGCGGCATGTTCATTATACAGTTCTTCTGGAGTTTTATGCTACTTGGTGTGGACACTGCAAAAAGTTGGCTCCCATTTTGGATGAAGTTGCTGTATCATATGAAAATGATATTAGCGTTGTCATTGCAAAGATTGTAAGTGTTTTATCTTTCATTGAATTAGTTATGGTGCCGTGTGCATTGAAATGTGCTTAATATGCCCTTTCATCTCAAGCATACTGTGTGAATTTTCCTCCCAAGCGCATGGTGACTTAACCCGATTTGATCAACCTTGTTGTATTTGAAATCAGTAATGACCCAAAAGTGATTGTGGACATTTTAGTATGATGTTGGGTAGTGATGGCTAGTCTTTTGCGGAAGTGTAGAGTGCAGTTACTGAATGTCTTCTTCAGTTCATATTTTTATAACTTTCCACAGTTTGCGACTAAGATTGATAATGTTAATACTGTACATTTTGCAACTGCATGCCTTCTTCAGTTCATATTTTTATAGTTTTCCACTGTTTTCTGGTAAGATTGACATGTTTAATACTGTATACTTTGCATTATCTGTGTTTTTTGTTTATGTGCCAAATCTTTACTTTTACGCCTCATTGAACACCCCGAGAAGAAAGGCACTTACCTTTATGCGTTGGATCTCTGACATATCTTTTCTAGGAAAAGAATTATTCCTGACTTCCACCCCTTTTTCTTTTAGGATGCAACTGCGAATGATTACCCAACTGATACTTTCGACGTCAAAGGATATCCTACTCTGTACTTTAGGTCGGCCAGTGGAAAGTTGGTGCAGTATGAAGGGGATAGGACCAAAGAAGACATTATTGATTTCATTGAAAAGAACCGCGATCAGGCTGGCCAGCAACAGGCAGCAGAGGATAAGGTTTCTCAACAAGACCCAGCACAAGAGAAGCAAAAGGCAGGAAAAGATGAGCTTTGAAAAGTTACCATGTAGTCTTTGTATCAATTTTGAGCATACTGTATTAGAATTGCTGTCAGAATAATCTCTCTAGTTCTCTTTGATGGTTAAAAAAATTAATGGCTGCTTCAGTTTAGTTCTCTGTTCTAATACTTGAGACCGTGTTAGATGTGTTGATCTCGTGGAAATTGAAACAGTTTTCCAGTCAAAAGTTATGGAAACTTGAGATTTAGGTACCCTTATATTGTCTGCTAAGTTGAATCACCCACGGTAGGTTTTGCTACCAATAGCTTATTCTCAGTCATGTGCTTTTTTTTACCTTTTCTTTTTACATCGACAGAGAAATATATGCATATCATGAAGAAATAATGTTTACGAGATCCATGTAAAGACTATGTAGCTGAGCAGGAGGACCGTTAATCCAGTGAGTGCTTTTTTTTTTTAGTCTATATTCTTAGAAATGCAGCATCTCACAAGAAGCATGCATGACTGTTATTAGAAAGATTGCTTCAAGACATTTCAGGAATGCAGGCATAGATTAGCACAGGACGGATTTTGGGTCTTGGTTGGGAGTGGGCTTATCCTATCCTACCCAACCCGGCCCAATTACCATCCCTAGTTGATCGGCAGGGTGCAGATTGATGTTGAAATGGTTTTTATTTGGAATTTGGACGAATAGACGGACGCATGTTTTTTTGATAGAAAGAGTGAGAGACATTGGTGTTGTATTTTTAAAAGAGGAGAATTGTGTTTTGTATTGTAATAGGATAATACCAAAGCAAGCATATTTCTTCATGCATATATTTCATAATATCTGTTATAGCAGGTTGCATTGTGTTTACCAGATTCACCATTAGCAACCTTACATTAACATATATAGACATGCTATCAAATCTTATCACAGATACAAGTCTATCTGTATGTAGTATTTTTCTAAAAATATTATAACTCATTAAAATCATTATTTTCAACATTCCTTGATTTTAATGTTGTAGGCATGCATAATATTCATCAAGTCTTACCAAGCTCCTCTTGCATTGTAAAGCTTTTCTTGTTTCTCTGAAACACAACACAACTTTCTTTCCTTGACATGACTTCAGCAATTCTCACACTCTGTGAATGATGATGTGGCATAACTTCATGCATATGTTGTAGACTTGCACTTCTGTCATTTCTCATACCCACACAATCTATTAGCATCTTTCACAACATACCATCCACAATACACTAGGTTGCATTGCGACAACCCTTTAGTTACATCTGGCAACAATTTTGGTTACATCCCTCCGGCAACTTTTGGTTACAACTCTGGTAACTCTTTGGTTTCACATCAGACAATCCCTTTTCATACAACACAGTGTCCACTATGTTGACATTTTTTTTTCACAACATAGTATCTACAGACTATGTTGCCATTTTTTTCCACACTCTCAGGTCCCTCAAGAAGTAAGCTCCGCTGCCACTCTTGTCTTATTTTTTAAGAAAAAGAGAGAGAGAGAGAGAGTATTTGTATTATAACAGGATAACACCAAAGCAAGCATATCTCTTCATGCATATACTTCATAACACCCTGTTACACCAAGTTGTATTGTGTCTACCCATAGACACCATTTGGTTACAAGTCTCTCGTAACCCTTTGGCTCCACATATAACAACCTTAACAAACGTACATTATGAGGATTATGAGGACATATATATAGACATTATAAGCATAAATACATATAAGTGCTATCAAATCTTATCACAAATACAGGTCTAACTGCATGTAGCAGTTTCCTAAAAATATTACAACTCATCAAAATTATTATTTTCAACATGCATGCTGCATTAACCGTCTCAGATTTCAGATTTTAACTTTAAAAAAAAAATTAGGTACTGTTTGGTAGTATGAAGCTAACTTTCTCTTTGGTATCTCACTTTCTCGGGAAAACAATTCTTGGGAGAGTGATTCTTTCTCATTCGAAAAAAATATTTGTTTTTTTTATTTGTTAGCATAAAAAAAAAGTTAGAATAAAAAAATTAGGATAAATATGTGATATAATAAAATTAGGTATGTAAGTTTCTCATAGTCTAAATAAGAATCATTCTCCTTATAAAGAAGTCTGGAAGGTGAGATTCTCTAGAGTCTTACTTTCCAAAATCAACCAAACGCAATCAACCAAACACTGAAATCTAAATTTCCTATCGATTCGAGGTGCTTTCCTCATACCAAACACTCCCTAAATTCCACCACAGGGATGAGGAATGTTTCCTAAATTCGAGGATGAACCAGTTGGGTCGAGTCGGTTTGATTTGTTGGTTCGACCTGACATGTGGATTCCACATATGCTGACGTGACGCCAAAAAAATTGCCATGTCAGCATTTTCCACCGGATTCCGGTGAGAGGGATCAAAGTAGACCAACTAGGGGAAACAGATGGATGAAAATAAGCAAAAATCCAACACAGGGATGAATTCTAACTTTAGCGCTCAATATAGGGATGAAATAAGTCTTTAATCCAATTCCAATTTGGGTGTTAAAAATTCGTCCAAAAAGGGAACAGACGAATTAGGTTATCGGTTTGAATCCCAGTTTTAAATTTTGATGCATTGTGATAGAACCATTATAGTGTAAGTATCCGGGACATGCAGTTGACACTCAAATGCAAACATAAACGCAGCGGAAAAACCGGATACACATGGAGGATCCAATTGAAGATAGCTAAACCGAGTTATAAGAATTTTTACGTACCTGTAACGGTTAGGATTTTAACCCAACTGAAGGTGCGAATCAGCAAGAGCCAGAAAACGATCTCGCTCCTCTACGGTATCCACAGGAACCGTGACTGTTGGCTGGGAATCGTCTCACGATCTCCAACCTCGAGCTCTCCCGAACTGGTGTGCTAGCAGCAGGTTTCCGGGAGCTGTGTTTGTGGTGTTTCTCTTCTTTCTCAAAGAAGGTGTATGGTCTGAAAATGGAGAACACTCTCAAGACTCTCTCAAGGGTGAATGCTCTGCAAAAATCAGACTCAAGTGATGAAGATGATGGCTTGAGTAATCTGATTACTCCACCCAATTAGTGCTAAGAGACAAATGGGGATAATGGCCAACACAATGGCCCATTACCTTTCATAATTATGTCTCCACATAATCTTGTCTCCACTAATTGGATTCCACATCACATGCACTGATTTTGGGTTCAATAAGTCAGACTTTTA
>JAKUCV010003944.1:0-48304 GCA_028386065.3 Turnera subulata | reverse complement strand
TATTTAGGTAGACAACTCTTGTCAATTACATCTCATGTAACTCTTGGATAGTTGAGTGAACAACACTTTGTCCATATCTATCTCATAGACATTACTCAACCCTTGCCTCTAAGTCCTTAATCCTATTAAGATGACTTAGTTAAGTCCAAACCCACAATAAGCAGTTGAGATATTACAATTATCCACTCGCACCTTGCTAAGATAAACAAAGGCACCTTGCTTTGGCAAAACCTACCATTTGTTGATCGAAGCAATGATGAGTGCTTACCATGGAAGGCAACTAAGAACTTAATATTTTCATCAACATATAATTCCAACACATCATATGCTTGTTCTTGATGAATCATACATTGATGTCATGTAAGTTTGAAATTATATATCTCATATACAATAATAATGCATCATATGCAATATAAGCCGCTACGCAAAGGTAGCACGGCGGTCCCGCTAGCCGGTTAGCGGGCGGGGTCAAGGGGCAGCGCGCCCTTGCCAGGGCTCGGGGCGGAGCCCTGGCCCAAAAATTATATGATAACATCGATGTTACCATTTGGAACATCGATGTTGTGACAATCAAATTATCCCAACTCTTTGGCAGTAGCTCAATAACATCGATGTTGGACATTACAACATCGATGTTGTGAGAACTTGAGCTCCAAACAATTTTGGCAGTAGCTCCATAACATCGATGTTGGACATTACAACATCGATGTTGTGTGTAACTTGAACTCCAAACCTTTTGGCAGTAGCTCAATAACATCGATGTTGAACTTTCAAACATCGATGTTGTTGAGATTCTGAAAAGTTCAAGTTTTGGCAGTACTCAGTATTTTGGCCATATCTAGAGCTGTAGAGCTCGGATTTGTGCAAACTTGGTGTCCCCGGAAAGCTAAGAAGTAGGGCTACAACTTTTCTGTTCAGGCTAGACACCAATTCGTCCTCCTTCTACCCCTAATTCGCAGTTGAAGTTACTGGGTTCCACAACATCGATGTTGAACACTTCAACATCGATGTTTGGAGATTGCGAATCTGCAAAACATCGATGTTGACACTCAAACATCGATGTTGGAGGTTGCCGAACCCTCAAAACATCGATGTTGACCATCAAACATCGATGTTTGAACTTCTGAAACTCAAGAACATCGATGTTGGACTCTACAACATTGATGTTATTTGAGTTCTGGAACTTCAAATCAATTTTGGCCGAGCTCAAATAACATCGATGTTTAACTCTTAAACATCGATGTTTTGAGAATTTTGCATGAGAACATCGATGTTGGTCACACAACATCGATGTTATAAACGTTCGGCCAAGACCAACCTTCATCAGAACATCGATGTTGGTCACACAACATCGATGTTATGAAGTTTCGGCCAAGGCTAAACATCATGCCAACATCGATGTTTGTCTCACAAACTTCGATGTTGTGGCCTGGCTGTACTAGAACGACAATCGTTCTATACACAAACCGACACTCGGTTTTTCCTAGTCGAACTCTCCATCTTACTGCCAAAAACACCTTGATTGATATCTCATACCAATCAAGTGCTTGTTGTCAAAACTCTTTTGACAAAAACACATCAACATGTACACAGTTCATTTAGCACATCACTTATACAAAATGAATTCAGCATATCTTATATACTAGCATGTTCGTAATATAACACTTATATACAAACGGATTCAGCATATCACATACACCAAAACGAACTCAGCATATCACATATACTAAAACGAACTCAGCATATCACATATACTAAATGAGCCTAGCATATCATATATACTATCATGTTCAGCATATCACATATACTAAATGAACAAACAAATTAACATGGCATATCACACATATGCACATGAATTCGGTTTAGAACTTCACAAGGTGGCTCCGCTACCACTGTAAGTATCCGGTTCATGCAATTGACAATCAAAAGCACAAAATACAACATGTATGCGCAGCGGAAATACCGGATACACATGGAGGATCCAAGTGAAGGTAGCTAAACCGAATAACAATTTTTCATACCTGTAACGGTTGAGGTCTTTCACCCAACTGTAGAACCGAATCAGCTAGAGCCAGACAAAAGGCCTCGCCCCTCTACGGTATCCACACGAACCGTGATTGCTGGCCGGGAATCGTCTCACGATCTCCAACCCGAGCTCTCCCGAACTGATGTGCTAGCAGCAGGTTTCCGGGAGCTGTGTTTGTGGTGTTTCTCTTCTTTCTCAAAGAAGGTGTATGGTCTGAAAATGGAGAACACTCTCAAGACTCTCTCAAGGATGAATGCTCTGCAAAAATCAGACTCAAGTGATGAAGATGATAGCTTGAGTAATCTGATTACTCCACCCAATTAGTGCTAAGAGACAAATGGGGATAATGGCCAACACAATGGCCCATTATCTTTCATAATTATGTCTCCACATAATCTTGTCTCCACTAATTGGATTCCACATCACATGCACTGATTTTGGGTTCAATAAGTCAGACTTTTATTGACCCAAACCAGCCCAAAAACGACCCTGGTCCAACCACGGTCCAACCGCGGTTCAACCACACCCGGTTCAACCATGGTCCAACCACGGTTCAACCACCTGCTCGAATCAACGGCTCTTTGTGTGTGACCCTGTAGGCACTTGTAACGTCCGACAATAATTGTAAAACCTCATTTTACAATTATAAGCAAAGAGCGGCGTCTAGCAACACATCATTGCCACCCGAACGACAAGATCAGTACTGATTCTCTATGCCTCGCGAACATGTCATCGTCCCTTCGTCCCATTATCAAGATTAAACACGAGACATGGAATATGTCAATCTCGCATATGTTTAATCTCGGTTTCTTGATCCTCGAGTTAACCGTGTAAAACGGATACGAGTGATATCACATATCATAATCCGAGCATGGCCATGCATTTACGGTTCAACTCTATCAAGAAACCATCCGATAATATACCCGTTATATGGGTTGGACGAATCCCCTCTAGATCATACAAAACCCACTACACATTTATCATATACCCAATGATTACACTAAGTCTACTCAATTACGAAATAGCCAAGAGTAATATCAAAGTATACGACTCATATGTTGGGAACCTTGATGATCACAGGTCTAAGGACAATACATATAAGAACCGCTATCGACAAACATATAACGTTCCATGTAGCGTTCTTATGTGGGTCGGTCCAGTCCACAAGTTCTCTAACTTGTACCCGTATGTAGAATTCATATCACATATGCAATTCTCAACATACGCTAGTCTTAATTTATTATTACAACCCATCCATAATAATAATCGACTAGGGACAATTTAAGAATATGAAATATTCTAGGGTTATAAGTATGTGCAAGCGTTTATCTCATAAACGATACTTATTGGAATAACCTTAATGCGTATACATGACTATAAATAATCATCCAAGATTGGCTTTTGGGCATATTACACTAACATATAGATGATCAATATTTTATCTTCCTCAAAATGCACATTCATTATTTACTTACAGGCATGGCAACTTTATAAGAGAATAAAACTAATTGGGATGGGGATACATACACAATTGAATAGCGACTTCGATGCGGAGGAGGCATGCTGTTTTATAAAGATTGGTCTACTGCGAACACAAGATGCTCCTAAGAATCGGCCTTCCATATCTATTGTTGTCAAAATATTAGCTGCTTAGAAGTATTTCGATTCGATTAAGATAACAATGCATGGTTTAATTTGTAACTCCGTGGACCTCAAAGTATATCCTCAAACTCAAACCAACTCCAAAACAAACATTACTACCCCCATATAGTATATTCTAGCACTAATAATCAAGACACTTCATTCCTTTGATCCTGAAACTCAACAAGTCATGCTGGCAATGTGGAGGCAAAAATAACAATAGGCTAACGAGGTGTCGAAAATGAAACGATGGTGTCGCTGCTGTCGTCGGGAATGGGAAACACTAAGGTAGGAGAAACATTGCTTTGTAGTCGAGGAGGAAAAGGAGGAGAAAAGCTATGTGATTTATTAGAGGTTTCTTAAGTTAAAACTTAAAATTGAAACGATAACTTTCGGGTTAGTAGAGTAAAAAAGAAGCCAAATTTAGATGTTTTAATGACATTGCCACTTTTTGTTCCAATGGCATTCATTATATTAATGATGATAACACATACATGCCAAACATCAAGTCATCAAAGCATACAACAAGAGATGTCCAGGAAATATCCGAAGCCCTTACAAAATGCTTAGATATTATAAATTGAAGAATAATTCTTGAAAAGTATGCGTTAGCACAACTAGAATTTGCCGCCAGTTATATCATCACTTGGAGAATTTTGCCTTCTCTTATTACTAGCAGGTAATTCTCGAGAATGGTTGGAATGCAAAGTGACCGTTGAAGAACAACTTTGGGGGAAAATGGCCATGTTGTAGCCTTGGTCAAATACCAGGTGCTAAGAACTAGAAAAACATAATATAAAACATATAGTCCTTGAAAAAAAAAAATAGTACTAGAACTAAAATAAACACGCTCTATTGCTCCTAGTCCCTAGCTAAGAGTAAAACAGGCCTCATGAGGGGAGTTTTGGCATTTGGTAAATGCTTTGCTAGTGCAATATTCACCGCCGTGTGGGTATTTCGGATATCACCCTCTGCCCACCTTCCTTTATAGCTTTAAAACAATAAAAGGGAACCAAGACTCTTGATGGGAATATGGCATCCAAAATAAAATGAGCTCCAACCCATTATGCCTACAACCCGAATGACATTGTCACTTGGGTCTCAACTATTTATCCATTTAAATAACTATCCAAGTCAAAATAATCTCATTGTGAGTTGGGATAAATTGACTCTATTTAATAAATATAGACATTTAATTGAATGAATTTAGACAACAAGGAATGAATTGAATAATTTCAAGAATCGTGAGCAGAGTTTTGGCCTGTGGTAGCTAGATACTTTGCTAGTGCAAGATGATAGGATATGCTAAGATATTAATATATTTTGCATATATTCTCTAATCAATATGTACGATATGATATGCATATATTTTGTATAGTTATAATACTGTGTATCTAGGGTTAGGGTTACAAAGGCTATTCCTGTCACTATATAACATAGATGTTGTGTATAAAAAGGCTGATGATTATCAATAATAAACACACGTTTACTAAAGTATTACATGATAGCGAAGCCAAACTCTAAACCCTAGTCTTTAGCTTTGCCGACTTCCTCCAAAAAAAAAACTCTCTTCCAAAAATTGTCAACACCATGTCGACTGATGCTTCTTCTCCTAGCTGTTGGTTCCTCCTCTTCCGGTGCTCTTGTGTCGAGCACAATCCCTTCTCATCCTCCTGATAATCTCTCTTCCCAAATCTCCATTAAACTCACGTCTACCAATTATCTGTTGTGGCGTGCCGAATTCCTTTCATTGGTGCGTGGTTGCGGATTTGAACACTTCCTTGACAACTCTCAACTCGCACCCTTACAGGTGCTTGCTGATGGTCAAGCCAATCCGGCGTATCAACATTGGGTTCAACAGGGTCAAACTGTTTTCGGGTGGATTGTTAATTCTATTTCAGAAAGCATCTTACCTCAAATTGTTAGTGCTGAAACTGCACATGCTGCGTGGGAGAAGCTTCGTACAACCTATACTAGAGCCTCAAATCCAAAGATTCGTGATCTCAAATATCAACTGGCCACTCTTACCCGCGGTACTGAATCCATTGAGATTTATCTTCAACGGACAAAAGATGTTGCTGATCAGAACGCTGCTCTCCAGAGTCCTATTTCGGATGATGACCTTGTCGAGTACATCAAGAACGGCTTAGGTCCTGCCTATCATCCCTTTGTTCGGTCGTTGATGCCTGAATTGGATTTTGATAGCCTCTATGGCATGCTTCTGCAAGAGGAACATCAAATGAAAGCTGATGAAGATAAGTATTCTGTTTCTATTGCCCCGACTGCTCACTTTGGACAATCTCAATCTGTTTTGCTCTCTGGATAGGGTCACTCTGTTCCCTTCTCTTGACACGGTCACTCTGTTCCCTAGCCTGCTTTCTACTCTCACAGTTGTGGCACTAGTCATAGGTCTGGGAGCTGAGGGCATAGCTTCTCTCCTTCTAGAGCCCCTTCTGTTCTCATACAGTATCCTGGCTCTACACAATCTGTATCACTTGACTCAACAGGGCGACAATATTACAACTATGGTGGCTATGGGCATCTCTCTCGGGTCTGTCCTACTCCGAGAGTGGGTCTACAAGTCGAGGTGTTTCTCATCCCTCTTCCAACTTTACTTCCACCTCCACCAATACCGATTCTTCTCAACCTTGGATCATGGATAGTGGCACTACATATCATCTAACCTCTTAACTGGATAACTTTACCATTCATTCTGAATACCGTAGTCCTGAGGAAGTTATGTTAGGTAATGGTTCTTCTCTCCTAATTTCTCATGTTGGTTCTACCACTCTCTATGTTTCTGGTCGTTCGTTTACTCTTGCAAATTTACTTCATGTTCCCAATGCTACTCATAATTTACTCTCGGTTATTTTTTTTGTTTCCTTTAACAATATTTCTATTGAATTTCTTCATACCCGTTTTCTTGTGAAGGATTTAATCACGAAGATCGTCCTGTACATCGGGCTGTGTACGAATGCCCTCTATCAGCTTTCAACGTCCCTTCTAGTGCTATTCAGGCACACAGTGCAACCCTGTCGATGTGGCATGCTTATCTTAGCCATGCCTCGTATTCCACTATCTGTCATTTAATGTCTTCTGCTAGTCTTGTGTCTTCTGAGTCGTCTAGTCCTTCTATTTGTCATGTTTATGTTACTAGTAAAATTCATAAGTTACCTTTCCCTGAGTCAGAATATGTCGTTTCTACTCCTTTGGATTTAATATGTTCAGATGTTTGGGGCCCTGCCCCGGTTGAATCTAATGATGGATTTCGTTATTATGTTTTTTTTATCATTTTAGCAAATACTCTTGGATTTATTTTCTAAAACATAAATCTGATGTGCATGATGTTTTTCACCAATTTCGCCTTCTTGTTGAACGTTATTCCAGTAGACCTATCAAACAGTCTCAAGCCGATTGGGGTGGTCAATTTCAGGCCCTTGCACCCTATCTTCGCCAGCACGGCATCACCCTGCGCACCTCTTGTCCCCACATACCTGAACAAAATGGTTGCGCTAAGCGCAAGCACCGTCACATTACTGAAACCGGCCGCACTCTATTATTTCAATCACATGTTCCTGACCAGTTTTGGACCAATGCATTTGAAACAGCTGTTTACTTTATCAATCGGCTCCCTTCACCATGCCTTTACTACCTCAGTCCCCATGAGACTTTCTTCCAAAAGCCTCCCGACTACAACCAATCATGGGTCTTTGGTTGCCTTTGTTATCCATGGTTACTATGCCAAGAACAAACTCAACCTTCGTTCCGTTCCCTGTGTCTTCCTTGGTTATAGTCGCACTCACAAAGATTATAAGTGCTATGATTCTTCCTCTAATAAATTCTATATCTCACCTCATGTTGTGTTTGATGAGTAGGTTTTTCCTTTTTGGGCGGCCAATGATGAGAGTGCCACTTCTCCTACCACTGTCCCTCCTCCTCTTATGATCCCCCATCCACCAAACACTGTCCCTCCACCACCATGGCCTCTTGCCCCGTCCCCGAATCCGAGCCAACCTGCTGTCGCTGCCCAAGTCGAACAAGGTGACACTGTCGATCCTGCTGCTATGCTTGCTGTCGCTGCCCAGGTCAAACAAGGTGACACTATCGATCCTGCTGTTGCCCCCATTCCTTGCCTTCTGCTAGCTCCTGCACCTGCTGCTCCTTTTACTGATACTAGGCCCTTGCCTCACCTGCCACAACACTAGTTGCAGCATCCTACCGAGTCCACACACACAATGGTCATACTCGTGCTGGCCATACCATCAAGGCTCTTGAGAAATTGACTCTTTCAGCCTGCGTGTCCCTTGTAAAGCCTACTTGCTACACTCAGGCTGTCAAATCCCCCGAATGGCGTGTTGCCATGCTTGCCGAATATAATGTCCTTCTCACTAATGGCATGGCGCCTTGTGTAACGCCCCGATTTTTCGTCAATTAATTTTTATGGAATTTTCAAATTTTTGGAATTTAAATTTCCAATTTTACCCTTGTAGAATTTTTGGGATTTTTGTCAAGAAAATTAATGTTAATAATTTATTTTTACACGGAAACATTTTATATATGTTAGATTTAATCCTAGTTTCGGGTTTCGACGTAAATCGGTGTCAAATGTGGAGTTTATAGTAGTTTTATCAAAACTACGTAGTTTTAGATCTAATGGAAAAGGGAAAAAAATAAATAGATAATTAAATAAACAAACCTAACCCTAAAGCCAATGGATTGACCAGGGAAGAGTTGACCGCGCCCAGGACCCAAAACGACGTCGTTTGGGTCTTGGCCGGCCAACCCTATTTTCTCTTTCACTTTTCTTCTTTTCCTTCTCACTCTCTTTTAATTAACATGACATGCAAAGTGGTAATACTTGTTTGGCACTGAATGCTGTTTGTGTGTAAACCTGTTATGCTGATGATGCTATTTGTAAAGTGTATTATATTGATGATACCTATAATGTGGTGTGCCTGATTATGTGACCTGTTGTCCGATGTGAATCGTGTGCCTGTGTGATAAGACATGCCGGTTGGACATGATTTGTTGTTATGATGAAATAATATGAGATATGGTTTTGTGGTTCGTGTGGTGACTTAAGGGCTGGAGGCCCGGACTTGAAAATAAGTTATTAAATCCACACAACCTGTTTGGTAATAACGTATGGCAAAACTCTTTATGCATAATTGAGAATAACAAATTACAATAATTCTACTGTGGGGCTGTTGACCGGTTGGTTCGAGCGGGAAGTGTTACCCCTCGGGATTTCATGCGGTTAAGCATGGTATATGCGGTTTAGCATATGGGTCTGTTATGACCGGTTGTACCTCCCTCTTTCTATCTCCCCCTTTCTACCTCCTTCTTTCTCTCTGTCTATCTCTCTCTATGGATATGTTTGGGCTTCGTGCCTGGTTATATTGGGCTTATGCCCTGGTTGTCTTATGAGAAGGGACCGAGCTCGACGCACACAGTAGAGGGCCCTAATAAAAATATTTAAACCTAATAACAAAGATAATAATATAAGTAATGACAAGTGATGGTTTGTAGTCTGATGATGTCTTGCTCTGTGTATTATGGTTGTTGTTGTTTGATGCCGGTGTACTTGTAGTTGATTTGTATTTGTATATTATTGGTTTATTTGTTTGCGGTGAGACAATGGTTGGTCTCACCCCCTCACAGTTTTACACAGGTTAGCTGATCGATGATCAGAAGAGCATATCAGCAGGTGGCGGTGCTTTCCTCTCCTCGGGTCGGATCCATAGAGTTCACTGCATACATGTTATCATATGTATAGTCTTCCGCTGCATACTCGTTGTTGTGTAATTTATTGTATAATTGTTCATTGATTATGTTGTTGATATTGTATCCCGGGGAGAAGGGCATTTTGGTCACTTCACATGCTATACATTCCTTAATGGATAATTTTGGGATACGGGTGTCCCGGGAATGATAAGGGCAATTTGGTCAATCTATAATTAATTTATAACTTATATTAATAAATTAGGACACGGGCGTTTCAGTTGGTAGCGGAGCAGGCTGTAGATCCTTCGGGATGTTTGGATACGTGCTTTTCACTTATGTGCGTAAGTCTGCTCCAGTTTGAGTCGGTTGTTGCATATGTCAAATGCATTCATATAGTGAGTCGTACTATGGATCCGGTGGAGGACAGGCACCTGCTGAGGGTCGGAGTGACCCGGTATTGTTGTTGAAATGATATGTTTATCTTTACAGCTTAGGCTGTTGTAAGGCTTATTTTGTGGAATATCCACTGCTTAATCGGAGTCGGTGTAGACTCTCGATTCTTTACTTACGCTTTTGTGTCGGTGTGAGTACACCGTTGCTGCTTTTTCCTATGTTGTTGCTGGAAGGGGTTTCCCTACGGTAACATGTTTGAAAGTTCCTGAAATGGAACTGGCCAACACAAGTAAGTACCATCAATTTTCTTTAGGATGTGCATCTGTTAAGGGATGATTTGATATGATTCTTGTGATTTTGGCGATCGTGGTGATCATGTTATATGTGATTTGATTATCTGAGCTGAAGGGTTTGAATTTACTTGTGAAAATACAATACGGATTTAATCTTGTTCGAAGTTCGAGATGACAATTTCTTGAATTAATTTGAGGTTGACCAAATGGTATACTTGAGGAAATGTCTTTCAATGATACTTGAGGTTTTTTATTTTGGTTGGGATTTGAGGTATTGATGGTGTCTGTGATAAAAAGGTTTTGATCATGCATATGTTGTTGAGGTTATAGTTCAAGTGCTGGATGAGGATGTCGATAATATGTTCATATTGAGGTCTGAGTTTTTGAGGTGATCTCGGGAATTGAGAATTTATCGCTAGTTAGGTAATTGTGTGTCAAGAGATACGGTGGCGTTTTAAGTTCTTCATTAAAGAAACTTTGATGTTCATATTAACTTGGGCGATAGACTTATATGTATGAGTTAGATAAGGATGTTTGGGTCTTAAGGAATCCATGGTATAGAATTAGATTATGAAGTTTTGGTAATGAGTGGGTTCTAGTGTCTAAGGTATGATCCGGGATATATATGTTTTTGGCTAGATTGGTGAGTGAAAAAAAAAGGGAAATACTTTGAGGTACGGAACATGATATAGATTATGGATTTTCAGTCTTGAGGTATTCACATTGGGAGTGATGATCTTGTTACGTAGGTGAAAATTTTGGGTTTCGTTGTCTGAGGATATGCTTAACGGATTAAAAGGATTCGATATATATATTCGGGCGAGTGATGATTAATGATATGGATTTTCGGATTCTAGTATTAATAATGTTGATGATGTTTGGGTAAGACTCTTGGGTTAGTGCTTTGATCTTATGCTCTATTGATTATGGTTGGCTAGAGTCGATGAATGACTTAGTATATCGGAGTTCTTACTTGGTAGTATGACGGATGCTCATGATGGTTCTACTTGGTGGTTGGGCCAATGGTATTTTGATACCGGGTGACACTTGATGGTGTCAGTTAAGCACTTGGCTGCTTGACTTATTCTGCAAATTTCGAGGAAGAAATTTTGTTAAGTGGGGTAGAACTGTAACCCCCCGATTTTTCGTCAATTAATTTTTATGGAATTTTCAATTTTTTGGAATTTAAATTTCCAATTTTACCCTTGTAGAATTTCTGGGATTTTTGTCAAGAAAATTAATGTTAATAATTTATTTTTACACGGAAACATTTTATATATGTTGGATTTAATCCTAGTTTTGGGTTTCGACGTGAATCGGTGTCAAATGTGGAGTTTATAGTAGTTTTATCAAAACTACCTAATTTTAGATCTAATGGAAAAGGGAAAAAAATAAATAGATAATTAAATAAACAAACCTAACCCTAAAGCCAATGGATTGACCAGGGAAGAGTTGACCGCGCCCAGGACCCAAAACGACGTCGTTTGGGTCTTGGCCGGCCAACCCTATTTTCTCTTTCACTTTTCTTCTTTTCCTTCTCACTCTCTTTTCTTTTCTCTTTCGCCGCCCCACCCTTTTCTCTCCCATTATTTCTCTTTTCTTTTCTTTCCACGATTTCCTTTCCCCGAATCGTGGTAGCTACCCATAATCTTTCTCTCTTCTTTTCTTTTATTCTTCATTCCATTTCTGTTTTTTTTGTCTTTCTTTCCCCAATTCAAACCTTTCCTTCTCTCTTTGCCGTCATCATCTCTTCTCCATACACAACACGCCGCCGCCATCATCTATCTCCTTTGTGAGTAGACGCCAGGACACCACGCCGCCATCATCTTGCTATTGCGCTGGGAGGAGCCGCTGGTGGAGAGTGGTGACTGAGGACCAGGGAGCTTGCCCTGTCTGCACGTGCAACCGGTGAGTTCGGGACTGAGCTCGTCGCCGCCGTGGTGCTCGGGTCTGGCCGCCGTCACCATCGCTGGTAGGCTGTCGCTCTCCTTCGTTCTTCTTTTTTTCTTCTTCTTTCCCCTTTCCTATTCTTGCCTTTGAGGTTTTGGACCGATTCACTAATCGGGTCTCCCTTCTGTGTTTTTGGTGGCTAGTGTGTGCGGCGACTAGTGTGTGTGTTGTGTTTGAGGCGTTCGGGTCCAGAGGCTTGTGTGGCGGGTCTGACGAAGGATGGCTGGATTTGAGTTCTGGCCGGTGCGGGTTTGTCAACGAGCAGGGGGTGAGGAGGCTCATTTTTTGGTGCTATTGTGTACGGATTTAACGCATTTAGTGCGGATCCGCGTTTCCGGTAAGAGCCCGATGCTCCTTTTTCCTGTCTGTTTGTATTGTTGTTCTACGGTTTGCGTTGTGACGGGATTGCGTGTTTGGCCGGTGTTGTTGTGGCTGTTTTGTGGTCGTTGGCGTTTCTGGTCGTGTGTGGTGGTCGAGGCGGCAGTGAACTCGTGCGTTGCTGGTGCGGGTTCCACTTGGACAGAGACTGCAAGATCCTTTGTGGGGTTTGGTTGACACCATTGAGACTTTGGGGCTCGGATCCGGCATCAGGTTCTGCGGATTCATTTTTCCGGTGAGTATTCCGGCGACCTCGTGTAGTTCTCAATTTGTTTCGTCATTCTGTGCATATGAATTCAAAGAGTGGGATGTGAATTTTTGGTTTTAGGGCTTTGACAGCTTGTTGTGGGTTCTTTCCGGGTTGCTGTTGCGTTTCTCCGTTGTGCCGGGGTACTGTTCCGGCGAGGTTGACCGGAATCCGGCGAGGCTCGGGAAACTTCCGGTGGAGCTCGGGTGCTGTTCCGGCAAGACATAAATTTCTTTCCGGCATCACATGGTAATTTTCGGTGTTGGCCGTTAGTTGATTTTGTACATGTCATGTTGTGTAAATGCATTTAATTAATGTATTAAAACGATATGGACTTAGTGGGAACCGGGTGTGCGAGTTGTGAGTGGCGCGGCCGGAATCCTACCGACACGTATAGGCCTAGGTCGGAAGACTGGGCTCGAGTTTGTAAAATAGTTGGATTACTTTTATAACGATTTGGGCCAGGCCCAATTAATGATATTAAGGATATATAGGCTTTAGGCCCAGTGACTATTATGGAAATGGGCTTTAGGCCCAATGGAAAATTAAAATTGACAACTACTTCGGATATGGACCTTTGGCCCAAAGGAAGATAAAACCTAATGATTAAATTTAAGTGGACCTTTAGTCTTGGACTAAGATTATAAGATTGTTTGGGCTTAGACCTTGATGGTTTAATAACGGGCCTTAGGCTACGGGTTAAACTCAAGATCATACATTGGCATGCATTTATTTGTGATGAGTAAGCATCTTATATGATGTGTATATTCGTAGGACGTTATGGACATAGGAATGTTGAGGCGGGTTGAGGCTTCGGCTTCCGAGACAATTAATATGGCCCAGGTGAGGACATATAAACCTTTGTATGCATTACTGCCTACAATACTCGGTTAATTAACATGACATGCAAAGTGGTAATACTTGTTTGGCACTGAATGCTGTTTGTGTGTAAACCTGTTATGCTGATGATGCTATTTGCAAAGTGTATTATATTGATGATACCTATAATGTGGTGTGCCTGATTATGTGACCTGTTGTCCGATGTGAGTCGTGTGCCTGTGTGATAAGACATGCCGGTTGGAAATGATTTGTTGTTATGATGAAATAATATGAGATATGGTTTTGTGGTTCGTGTGGTGACTTGAGGGCTGGAGGCCCGGACTTGAAAATAAGTTATTAAATCCACACAACCTGTTTGGTAATAACGTATGGCAAAACTCTTTATGCATAATTGAGAATAACAAATTACAATAATTCTACTGTGGGGCTGTTGACCGGTTGGTTCGAGCGGGAAGTGTTACTCGGGATTTCATGCGGTTAAGCATGGTATATGCGGTTTAGCATATGGGTCTGTTATGACCGGTTCTACCTTCCTCTTTCTATCTCCCCCTTTCTACCTCCCTCTTTCTCTCTGTCTATCTCTCTCTATGGATATGTTTGGGCTTCGTGCCTGGTTATATTGGGCTTATGCCCTGGTTGTCTCATGAGACGGGACCGAGCTCGACGCACACAGTAGAGGGCCCTAATAAAAATATTTAAACCTAATAACAAAGATAATAATATAAGTAATGACAAGTGATGGTTTGTAGTCTGATGATGTCTTGCTCTGTGTATTATGGTTGTTGTTGTTTGATGCCGGTGTACTTGTAGTTGATTTGTATTTGTATATTATTGGTTTATTTGTTTGCGGTGAGACAGTGGTTGGTCTCACCCCCTCACAGTTTTACACAGGTTAGCTGATCGATGATCAGAAGAGCATATCAGCAGGTGGCGGTGCTTTCCTCTCCTCGGGTCGGATCCATAGAGTTCACTGCATACATGTTATCATATGTATAGTCTTCTGCTGCATACTCGTTGTTGTGTAATTTATTGTATAATTGTTCATTGATTATGTTGTTGATATTGTATCCCGGGGAGAAGGGCATTTTGGTCACTTCACATGCTATACATTCCTTAATGGATAATTTTGGGATACGGGTGTCCCGGGAATGATAAGGGCAATTTGGTCAATCTATAATTAATTTATAACTTATATTAATAAATTGGGACACGGGCGTTTCACCTTGTCCCGCCTCAACAGGCTCACAATATTGTCGGTTGCAAGTGGGTTTTCAAGACAAAAACCAATCTTGATGTTCTGTGGAGTACTACAAAGCCCGCTTGGTTACCAAAGGGTTTCATCAACGTCCAGGGGTTGATTTTGTGAACACTTTCAACCCTGTGGTCAAGCTCACTGCCGTTCGCCTCTTACTTTCTGTTATGGTTGCCAAAGGCTGGTCTGTTCGGCAATTAGATATCTCCAATGCCTTTCTCCATGGTCGTCTGGATGAAGATGTGTTTATATCTTAGCTCTCTTGCTTTGTTGATCCATTCCTGATCATGTCTGCAAACTTGAGAAGTCTATTTATGGTCTTAAACAAGCTCTCCGTGTTTGGAATCTATGTCTCATAGATGCACTTCGTTCCTTTGATTTCCATGATTCCAAAGCTGACACCTCCTTGTTCTACAAGTGTGCTGCTTTTACTTCTCTCTATTGTTTGGTTTATGTTGATGATATTGTTATTTTGGCTCCTCAGATTCACAGGTTCGGGAGCTTGTACAGTTCCTACAAACTCGGTTTGCTCTTCGAGATTTGTGTAAGCTCTATTATTTTCTTGGCATGGCCTACTTCTATACCAGTCCAAATATATCCAGGGCCTACTGTCCAAGGCCGGCATGATGGGCAACAGTCCGATTTCTACCCTTATGTGCTCTACAGAGCAGCTTTGTGCCGACGATAGTGCCCTATTTTCTGACGATATTCTTTACCGTAGCATTGTTAGTGGCCTCTAGTACCTCACCTTCACTCACCCCGGCATCTTCTACTCTGTCAACAAAGTCTCTCAATACATGCATGCTCAATAGAGCGACACTGGTCGGCTGTCAAGCGCATTCTGTGCTACCTTCATACTACCCCTTCTGTTGGCTTATTTTTTCCCTATTCCAATCCTCTTCAAATATATGGCTTTTGTGATGCTGACTGGGGGAGGGGGGAGTCTGGATGATCACAAATCTACCTCTTGTTATGGCATCTTCTTTGGTACTGCCTTTGTCTCTTGGTCCTCTCAGAAGCAACGGTCTATTTCTCGCTCCTCCACTAAGGCCGAGTATCGTTCTTTAGCTACTGCTGTGAGTGAGTTGGTCTGGATTCAACTTCTTCTTCGTGAGATTGGTCTACAGAGTCACTCGGTTCCGTTTCTATGGTGTGATAATCACAGTACGCTACTTACCTCACTGCTAATCCGGTATTTCACTCTCGCATGAAGCATATCGAGCTTTACTTTCACGTTTTTCGAGACCTTGTATCCTAGAAGCAGCTTCATGTTCGGTATGTTTCCTCTCATGACCAGGTTGCTGACATCTTCACCAAATCTCTTTCCAAGGATCGGTTTCGTCTTCTTCGTGACAAGTTGCACCTGTCCCAGTATAACTTAAGGGGGAGTGATAGGATATGCAAGATATTAATATATTCTGCATATATTCTGTAATCAATAAATACGATATGATATGCAGATATTCTGTGTAGTTAATACTTTGTATCTAGGGTTGGGGGTATTCCTATCATTGTATAGCATAGATGTTGTGTATAAATAGGCTGATGATTATCAATAATAAACACACGTTTACCAGAGTATTACACAAGATTCATCACTGTGGGGCCTTACCAATGCCCTCTTCCTTCCTTATAGCCTGAAAACAAAAAAAAAAAAGAGAAATTGAGACTCTTGATGAGGATATGGCATCCATAAAAAAGAAAGGAACTCCAAGCTAGGGATGGAAAAATCCCGACTGCCGCGGGAATCCTCGGGGAATCCCCGCCGTGGGGATGGAGAGGAGTTTCAACCCGAGACTAATTTGGGGATGGAGATCATAATACCTGCGTCGCGAAGACCCGCAAATTTTGTTCTAATAATAAAATAAAATATAGGTAAAAAATAATATAATATAGACTATAAGTTAGTTTAATTCACTTATTTTATTGTATTTTTTTAAATCATGTTGGTTGAATTTGAATCTTTTGGTAGTAATATGTAGTATTAGATAGTAATATATAACATTAACATTAATATATATTTTGTAATTGCTTGGAACTAAATTTCAAGTTTCCACACGAAAAAAATTATAAATATTTTAAAATGAACAATTTGAATCTCGGGGATGGGAACTAAATTCTCCTGTTGGGGAGAATGGGGATGAAGATGGGGAGAGTTTTAAGTCGGGGGCGGGGTGGAGATTCCTCGACCTGCATAATTCCGCCCTGCTGCCATCCCTACTCTAAGCTACTATTCCTACAATCCGAATGACATTGCCACCTGTGTCTCAACTATCTATCCGTTTAAATTATTATCCGAGTCAAATCATTGTCATTTTGAGTTGTGGGCAAGTTTATTAGACATTTAATTGAACGAATTAAAACAACAAGGACTGAATTGAATAATTTCAACAGACACAGGGATATTCCGTCATTGACTTTTCTTTTTATTGTTGTAAGTTTTTTTTTTATTGGTAGGGCAGGCGGCAATCCTGTGTCAGTATTCCCACGCTTCTTCTTTCTTTCTTCTTTCAGTATCTCTCTTCTCATTGGTTGTTCCAATATCCTTACCAGCCAGATAAACCCCTTGCCTTTCTGGTATTTTTTTGGGTTTGACTTGGTGGAATTCGAATTCCTTCTTTCTTTCTTTGAGGGCTTTGAGGATCATTTCAAAGATTTTCCATTCCTTTTCCATTCTGGATTTGCGGAGAAAAAGAATAAGATTGTGTTTTGTGCGGCAAGGACGGGCAGTCATTCTCTCCTCTCCTCTCCTCTCCTGTGAGACTACGTAGCAATGGCTGCTGCGTCGACGATGTTTAATGGCGGCGCCTGTATGGCCCCTGCTGCCGCGGCTGCGATGAAGAACAACCACGTTGCTCTGAGACCAACTGTTAATAATAGTAACAGAAGAGATTTGGCGTTGATGAAGAAGGCTTGTCGTAATAAGCGTTTGTTTGTTGTGAGGGCGGGTGAATCACATGATTCTCCAATTAAGAAGCTGGGTTTGAGCGATGCCGAGTGTGAAGCTGCGGTTGTCGCCGGAAATATCCCCGAAGCGCCTCCTGTGCCGCCTAAGCCTGCCTCCCCGGCCGGAACTCCCGTGGTGCCTTCTCTTGTGAGTGCCCCCACCTTTTTTTTTTTCTTTAGGCCCTTGAATTTTGTCTGAATTATTGGAAATGCTTATGCTGTTCTTTTTATCATTCAGTTTATTCCTGTTATACAAAATTCTTCACTCTGTAATCTGATCTTTTTTTTTTTAATCCATTTTTCTATATATAAATAATGATAAAAAATACTATACTGGATTGTATCAGCCACTCAGTCGACGTCCTCGCCGTAATCGCAAGTCGCCGGCTCTACGAGCATCGTTCCAGGAGACTAGCATATCCCCTGCAAATTTTGTGTATCCTCTCTTTATTCACGAAGGTGTTTATGCATAAAGTAGATATGTGTTTTGTATTTATGCTTCTTCTTTGTAAACGTCCTCCTCCCTGACAAGTTCTTATTTGTTGCAGGAGAGGAGGACACCCCCATTGGAGCAATGCCTGGGTGTTATAGACTTGGATGGAGACATGGCCTCCTACAAGAGGTAATTTACTGCTCTCACAACATAAACCTAAATATCCTGTGCAATAAATGTTCTGAACTGGTATCAGGTTCTTTATTCCACTCTTATGCCATTTCTTCCAGATTTTACTCAAATCTGGATTAAAAATGTCAATTTGTTCGTGAAATATTTGAAAATGGAAACGGTAGCTGCTATTTAGGTAGTTATTGAAGTTCAACTTTTCATTCTATTGCAATTTCAAGTCAATTACATCATTCATAGAGATTGCATCTTTTTTCTCTTTCACTTACCTCACAGGTGTTTTTCTTTTTCTTTTTCTTCTTTCTCATTTTTTATACTGCCTGATGGGTTAAAAAATTGTTTGTGGGAAAAATTGTGGAGTTCATATGTGGGTTGATGTTTGGTGCTGATTGATAATTTCTGGTCCTCTAATTCAGCATTTGAAGCGTTGAAAATTGCTCTGTGCTACTGGAACATTGAAATTGTTGAGGAGTGGAGGTTTCTACAGGAAACTGGTCCCATCACATGGTTCATTCTACAAATCTGACTGCCTGTTAGAGTATATTTCTTTAAATAACTTGAACATGTATTAAGGCACAACCTCATCGTTATTTCATTTTGCTAGTGATTGGAGAGCCTATACCCAGTTTGAATGCATTCAGTAAATTTTTCATGCATTGCGGTTACATCAGTAATCAGCATTTACATTTTACTTCTATTTTGAATGTTTAGTGTTAGCAATTTATCTGATGCAGGTTGCAAAGGCTCGAGATGTCGGGGTTAATAGTGTGGTGCTCTTCCCTAAAGTTCCAGATGGTTTGAAGGTTTTTTGTTCTCCTTTTGAAAAATCTCTTGGTTTTCATCTTCTGTTTGGGGATGATAGAATCTAACTGGTTTTTGAATTTTAGTCACCCACAGGAGATGAAGCATATAATGACAATGGTCTAGTCCCTAGAACAATTCGGCTGCTCAAAGACAAATACCCTGATCTTGTAAGTCAAACTATTTTTATGTCTTAATGTATATGATGGTTTGGAGGACTGGATTTTCAGTTAGGGACAGTCTTCTGGGCAAGATGGTGGTGTCCTTGAATCTTTTTTCTTTCTTTCCCCAGGTTATCTACACTGATGTTGCTTTGGATCCTTACTCGTCTGATGGGCATGATGGGATTGTCAGAGAAGATGGTAAGAGATACATGCCTTGTGCTTGATGGTTTAGCTTACACTGCTAAAAAAGTATGAGAGAATGTTGTTTGAAACTTGTCTTGCTTAGCTTTAGGGGAAGAAATAATTGTGAGATTTCTCTAATATGCTTACAGTGCTCTGGCTCAGACACCAGATAAAGTTTAGGATACAACCACTTGCTTAAGTTCATTAACGTTCCAAGGGCTCCTGGTAATTTGATGCTTTGTGCTCCAAACCTTTCAAAAAAAATTACCTCTGTCCAGTGTATAGTTGTTAAGTTCTCAAAAGTAAACTTCTTTATATCAGCTGCTGAAGAAAGCTGTATTGTTCTCAAAAGTAAGCTTCTTTACATGAGCTGCTGTCAGTAAATAAAAAAGCTGTACTTTTCAAATCCTCAAGCAGTGGCAATTACTGCTAATATGGAGCCAGTAAATGTTCCTTCTTATGCATTTATTACAACTAAAATTGGAAATTCTTGGTAGCATAAGCCTGTCCACTTTTTCCCCTATGCTATTCAGTATTCAGTTTGAAACATAATTCATATTCTTTATCAAAAATTTTGCCCGATACTTGTTCAATTGTCTGACATCTACCTACACACACAGACAATAAATTGTGCTTCATGACAAACTGGTCTTGAAGCAATTTCAATGGATGCAGTTTACTGAACCACTGATACTATCCATGATTTGATGCACAGGGGTTATAATGAATGACGAGACGGTGCATCAACTATGCAAACAAGCTGTTTCTCAGGTACTTTTTTCGTATAGTATTGCCACCACACTAGAGTTTCAGGAAGACATTCGTGTTTCTATTTTTCATAAATTTTACTTCCAATCCCAAGGAAATGGTTATTTATATTTCTCCATATAATTCTACTAACTTGGCAAGTGCTCAGGAGACTCAATTTTCTTAAACTTTAATGCTAATTTTTCTTACTAAAAGGATGGGGTTTTATTCTTTTCTGGCTTAAAAAGAGTCAACCCCAAGACCTATCACCATATTTCGTGATCCTTCACCGTTGCTCTACCCCAGTGGCTTACAAGAAAATAAAAGGTTGATTTGATAATTAAATTTTCCACTGTTAACTACTATTGGCATCTTAAATCTGTTATGTCACTGAGAGCTTCAAATCCTTCTTGGAGGTTTTTCACATATACAGTTCATATTTGTTTATCTGCTATCTTCGTAGTCTGAGATCTGTGCCACATTTTTAAAATCCTCATGGTCCTGTTGCTCTTCTATGCAGGCCCGAGCTGGAGCAGATGTTGTTAGTCCTAGTGACATGATGGATGGTCGTGTGGGTGCAATTCGGGCAGCACTTGATGCTGAAGGCTTTCAGAATGTGTCAATCATGTCCTACACTGCAAAGTAATTTGATGATATGGATTCTTTTCTTTGTTGTTTATTTCTTATTATATGTGTGCTAAGGTCAACTTACTTTCAGGTCAGGTCCTTCACCTACTTTTTTATCCATTAGCTTGAATACCTACACTGTTAGTCCCCCATGTTCTTTTAATGATTGGACTTCTATTTCAGACATTGTTGATGGAAAGAATGTTCTAGTCTTCCTTCTAGTCCTCGTGGATCCAAAATCTGCAAACTTCTTTTAAACTTTTCAAAACTTTGTAGCATTTCAGCGATCTGACTGCCCTATCAATTTATAACCTCTGGCTGAGAGGCAGAGGGTATGTTGTTACAACCAAATGATGACACACCTGGTTTCACTAAACCTCAGGAGCAGTGGGATGATTACCTGTTGCTTGCTACCTTTTTTGTTGCTTTCTATAGCTGAATGCTGGTTAGAATTTTGGGATCTTAAACTGTTATGTATTGTTTGGATAAAAGCATAAACGGTGAAGGTTAACTGCAAACAACATAAAAGATGATTAATGCATTTTCAAGACAGCATCAGGGAAGATAAGTCAAACTATTTAAATTCTCAATTTTTAAGAGGTTTCTTTTGAAAATAGAATTTTTGTTTTTCTTAATCATTAATCTTGGTGAGTGAGTATTTGAAACTGCTATTCAGCAAACTGTGGATAAAACCTAGACAAATCTGTCTCCATGCTGCCAAATAGCCTCTTAAACTATGGGCATTTTCCATCTATGCACAGAGTTGACACTTATTGCTCTATCCTATAAGCTATGTTTTCTAGCTTCTTTATCCTATAAGTTATGTTTTCACTCTGACAAATTTCACCTCCAAGACAAGTGGAGTCAGGAGATTTTTTGTTTTTAAGTTCTTTCAGACAGTTTCATGGAGTCCTTACTACTGTACTGACCTGTAAACAGGTACGCTAGTTCCTTTTATGGCCCATTTCGTGAAGCTCTGGACTCAAATCCACGTTTTGGAGACAAGAAAACGTATGTAGCTTATTGCAATAGAATACATGGTTGTTTGACAAGGCTTCTCTGATGTATACTTACCTTGTGGGTGGTATTGTCTTGCTAAACAAAAGTTATCAGATGAATCCAGCAAATTACAGAGAGGCGCTGGTTGAGGCCCAGGAAGATGAGTCTGAAGGAGCTGATATCCTCCTGGTTGGGTTTCTATTCCCTGGGACTTTACAAGATTCTCTGTATTGCTAAGTTCCTTTGAACTCTGAAATTAATTGTACTTGGTCGCAGGTCAAACCAGGTCTTCCTTATTTGGACATTATAAGGCTTCTCAGAGATAAATCTCCTTTGCCCATTGCTGCATATCAGGTATTATTTTTAAACTATTTCCTCCTACGCATTGCATGTTATGAACCCAATAAACAGGTCTCATGTTTTCAGTCCACTGAAAATTCTCTCATTTATACGTCCTGTATAGGGGTTTTTAGACCCTAAGTTAGCTGCCATTGTTTAACACAATGTTTGGGGTGCAAACCCGATAACTTGTTGAAAGCCAGTGTTGCAAATGTTTGGGGGTACCTCTGCTTTTACCTCCCATTGTTCCGACCACAAAGGTGGTTCGCCTCTTGTATGTGTCTCAGGTAGAAGGCATCCTCTGGCCTTGTTTTTGGGTCTTGTCCTCGTGTGTTGGATGTCTGGAGTTGGCTACTCTTTGCTTGCCACGGCATTTCATATTATCCATGTGTATATAATTGTCTTGTACTGGAGTTTGTTTGACTTTTTTTTTTTTTTGATAATAAAAGTTCGATTCTCTTATCCAGGTTTCTGGTGAATACTCGATGATCAAGGCTGGTGGAGTTCTGAAAATGATTGATGAAGAAAGAGTGATGATGGAGTCACTGATGTGTCTTCGCCGTGCCGGTGCTGATATCATCCTAACATACTTTGCTCTTCAGGCAGCTAGATGTTTATGCGGCGAGAAGAGGTGAGAGTTGCCTAATAACAGAGCAATTTTAGCTGTCAAACACGTGAGATTAGAAGAAGTTGAATAGATGCCCTAACATTTGGGGTTTGCAGTTTTAAGAATTTAGAAATTGCCTATTTCAAGTTTTTACGCGCACATTTGACACAATGCGTTGTTATATAGCTTGTGTGAGTTGATAATATATGGCCCCAACGAGACAACAGGTATGGTGTTTTCCCCTTTTTATGGGTGCGTGCATGAGCAATAAGAATTTCTAATAGTTACTAGCCCCAAAGAAACGTTCGGTGTTAGCCTAAAGAAGAATGCTGGGAGTGGAATGCCAAACTAGGCAGTGTATGACCGACCAATATGGTACCTCAAAAAGTGAGATTAGGAATATATGTATGTATATTTTTTTGCTACCTCAACTGTACAGGTGTGGGATTGGACAATTGATTCTTGCAGGGATGTTTTATTTACCGAGTCAAGATAGATGTTAGCCTTATGCCGTGGTTTTTGACAGGATAGGATGGATGATGCGGTTGTGATGCCTGAAACTGGGAATTAGTTTCCGGTATAGCTTGGCATGTTAAGTTAGCCGCATTAATAAAACGATTGGCAAACTAAAGCTAGCTTCTCTCAATATTCTAATATATCTCTGGCTAGGATTTGGTCACACTCACAAGTCGTAAGAGACAACTTTACCCTCTACTGCCTTATCACCCACTCTTATGTACCAACGAGAGGAGGGGTAGAGCATATCATTGCTATGATGGCAGTATCAGTTGGCGCATCTTGTTGTTTTAAAGTACTATTTGAATGAAGAGTGTGGCTAAACGTGCAAATAATAATTTCATTGAAAAGATTTTAATACTAAATACACATAGGTTCCAACATGCAAATTACAAACTTTTTAGGACTCGATAGAAAGAATTTTAGAGGTTTAGGATTGATTCAGGAAATAATCTAAATATCTAGGACTTGATAATATTCTCTTTCATGTGTTCTTCCCCAGTCACATTTAGACTCGTTAGTTTCTATTTCCCATGATTTTTTACGCTACTGAATCGTGCTCCGGTACCAATTATCGTGGACTTAGAGCTTCAGAATGCTCAGGTTATACTACTTATATGGCACTTAGACACTTTCACCCAAACCCAAAATGCTAGCACAGCACACGCAGGCGAACAACCAACTATACGATTAACCCAAAATGCTAATTCACCACCCTCCTAGCCATTTACATAATCCGACAATAAAGCTTCAATGTTTAAGAGTTTTCCATAAATATCTACACGTCTTAGAAGTGGTGTGCCCTTCTACATTAATTGTATGAGCTGAGCTCACCATTCCGGAACCTGTTGCATACTCGTTATATTCTAATTAGTTCTGGTTTAATCTTGTGTTGGATTTGATGTGATTCATGCGTATCTTTGATTTGACAAACTTATTGAGTTGGTAGGGTCAGAAGTCAATTTTTTCCGTGGTTGGATTGGATTTGGAATATGTTTTGCCTTGTGTGACAAATAGTATAAGTGGCCCATACTTGGGAAGCGGGCAGGGCGAGTCAATTTCTGAACCAAGGCCGCGGATGTAAGCCCCAGAGTCTAAGTAAAAGCTGAAAAAAGTGGATTACCATGTCCCAAACTGACCCCAAAAACCTTGAACCAGATCCAAACACACTGAACGATATCACAACTGAACCAAAGGAGATTGCTACGAAGAAAGACGAGGATGATAGGCGCCTGAAAAAGTCTCGCCTCAGGGAAGATGCAGGAAAGACAGCAGTGGAGATGCCGACGGAGCCTGAGATCTTTGATGTCGACATGGAGGAACGGCCTGTTAGTTATAAGGCGAAACTCATCGCCCAGTCCTCGGAGGAGGAAACACCACGAGAGGAAGATGAGCTGGACGATTGGGATGTAGAGTACGAACCAGGGGGCATTGTGGTGTCTGAGGGTGTAGACGGGCCAATGATGGAGCTGTCGGAGACCTTTAAGTCCCGATTGGACAAATCATGGAAGCAAGCAATCATCATCAAACTACTGGGGAGGTCTGTTGGCTACCGCTCTCTTGTAGATCGCTTGAAGACCCTCTGGAAACCATCTGGTTCCTTCAAGGTAATTGATCTCACTAACGACTTCTTTGTCGTCAAGTTCTCTAAGTCCACAGACCACCTGCGTGCTCTCCTCGAAGGGCCCTGGACGATACTGGGTCATGTACTCAGTGTTCAACCATGGTCAAATACTTTTCGAGCTTCCACCGGCACAATTGAGCGAACCATGGTCTGGGTGAGATTCCCAGATTTCCCAGTCAACCGATACCATCCAAGAATTTTGATGGAGCTAGGTAATATGGTGGGACAAGCTGTGAGGATTGACGAGAATACTAAGAGCTCTCAACGAGGTAAGTTTGCGAAAATAGCTGTTGAGGTAGATCTCACTCAACCGGTTCGGGGTAAAGTCACTTTTGAAGGCCTTGAACTCTTTGTCACCTATGAAGGTATTTCCACAATTTGCTACCAGTGTGGCAGAGAGGGACATAACGTGCTCACCTGCCCTCAAAGGTGTAAACCCCAGACAGAGAACAACAATACCTCCAGTTCCACCCCGCAGCCCACCAGTGAACAGAGTCAAGAGCAGGGGCCGTCGGTGGTGGTGAAGGAGGCAGCCAAACAGCATCCTAAATTTGGGCAATGGATGGTGGTGCCCCCACGCGCGCGTAGGGCAACGCGCCCACCCAACCAGTATCCCTCGAACCCATCAGGGAATGCCAGGATTCCCGCGCAAGGTGGCTCTCGGTTTGAGGCGTTGGCAGTTGATTTAGATAAAGATGGGGGAATGGAAGTGCCGATTGCAGCAGACTTTCAGTCTGTTTTCTCTCAAGCAGTGGTTCAATCACACGCAAAACAGTGCAACCACCAGTTCCAAAAAAGCTGCTAAATCCACGACCGCTAGAGGCGCAAACAACAGGAATCCTAGAGGCAAACCACCACTTGATAACATCACGAACCAACCCAGACCCAACAATGAAAATCAGACCATCACCGCCCACTCACTGAAGGCCCCTACTTCAGCCACCAGCCCTGCTCCAGCCAATATCACCCGCCCTATTCAAACACTATCAACCCAGGTACCGACCCTACCCAGCACATCTAGTCCCAGAATAGATGTCGCGAGTCCTAACACACCAGCCCAAAAAAGACCCATTAAAATAGCCCTAAGAAAGCCATTTGACCCAAACCACACCGTTATTCCCAGCGCCCTTCAAAACCAGCAGAGGCGAGCAAAGTGATGGAATAGTGCACCCAAGCCAAAGTTTCACCATTAGAACCACCTCAGCTGGGAAGGGACTACTCTCCACCCGTGAAGCCACCTGACCTTAATCCACCTGAATCCCCTACCCTCGGGGCAAAGAGTGAGATGTGTGGTGATGTAGCCAGTGAAGAGTTATCCTTGGTTGAGGCAAGGTCGAGGGTTGGGAAGGCCTAGACCCATCTGTTTCTGATCACCTCACTCCAATTCTGTTTATGAATAGTGGTCCTTCAGTATCTATTTATGCTTGGAACTGCCAAGGTGCGACTAAGGCAAAATTTGTTAGAACAGCCAAACTCTTTGTACAACAATACAAGCCGAACTTATTTATTATTACTAAACCAAGAACCAGTGGCTCTCGGGCTTGGAGGGTCATTAGGAGACTTGGATTTTCTCATTCACATCGGGTGGATGCTAATGGTTTTTCGGGGGGTATCTGGGTTTTATGGCATGGCCATGAGCTTGCGGTTTCAGTCCTCTTCATCCATCCCCAGTTCATACACCTACTAGTAGGATTTCAAGGACAGAAGTTCTTGGTCTCTGCAGTTTACGCCTTTCCCCAGGAGAGCCTACGTCGGTATCTGTGGCGGAATATTGAGACTTTGGCACCTGTGACTGCACTCCCATGGATCCTTGTGGGAGATTTTAATGCCACATTAGAGAGCTCAGAATCGGAGGGCTGTAGCGCCGCTGCTCCCGCCTTGAACAGAGCGTTTCTCCACTGTGTTAACAATGTTCAGCTGATGGACCTGGGGTTCTCGGGACCCAACTTTACTTGGCAAAGGGGTGGGCACAAAAAACGGCTTGATCGGGCGTCGTGTAATTGTTTATGGTCTACGTCGTTTCCACAAACTGTGGTCTATCATCTACCTAAAGTCCACTCGGATCACAGGCCACTTCTGATCCAAACATGCCCAATCCAGAGGGTAGCTAATGATGCCAGGCAGTTCTTTTTCCAGTCTGTTTGGTTGTCGCATGGGGAGTTTGATGATTTTGTAAAGAACACCTGGTGGATTTGGAGTCATGGACTGCAACAACCACTACCTTCACAGATAAGTTAGCCGCCTGGAACTCAAATGTGTTTGGGAATATTTTTAAGAGGAAAAAACATATCCTGGCCAGACTTGGGGGAATCCAAAAATTCCTGGCGACAAGACCTTCCAAATTTCTCTCAAATTTGGAATTGGAGCTCCGAGTGGAACTGGACAGAATTTTGGCCAAAGAGGAGGTCTATTGGTATCAGCTATCGAAATGCAAGTGGCTCAAGGCGGGTAATCGCAATACAGGCTACTTCCATACACTAACTAAAATTCGAAAGACTAGGAACAGAGTCAAGGCACTAAAATCAGCTGAAGATAGATGGGAAACTGATCCAGACACACTTAAGCAGCTTGCTACCAACTATTTTCGTGATTTGTTCCATGATGACAACCCTGACCAAGCACGTATGCCCTATAAGGCCCAGTTTCCAGTGCTAGGCTCCCAGAGATGGATATGTCTAGAGAGTGAGATCGGCATAGAAGAAATAAGGAAGGCATTGTTTGAAATGAGCCCACTAAAAGCACCTGGCCCGGATGGGCTACACCCGATCTTTTTCCAAAAACAGCGGCCTGTAGTGCAACATAGTATGTACAAGTTCATCAAGGCAGTGTTTCAGTCTAACTATTGGGAGGACAACATCAATCGCACTACTTTGACACTTATTCCCAAGGTGGATAAGCCAGAGTGGATCAGCCAATTTCGACCTATAGGTCTCTGTAATGTGATCTATAAGCTCATTACTAAGATTCTATCAAACCATGTGAAGCCATTGCTCAACGATCTCGTGTCACCATCCCAATCCAGTTTCATCCCGGAACGGGCAATTACTGATAATATCTTATTAGTGCAGGAGACCATAAACTCAATGAAGAACAAGTCCAGAGGTGTAGGCTTTCTGGCTATAAAGATAGACCTGGAGAAGGCCTATGATAGGGTTCGGTGGGAGTTTGTGAGAGACACGCTGGTAGACGCAAAATTTACAAACCAGTTTGTGGAGTTAGTGATGAAGTGTATTTCATCATCCTCAATACACTTGAATTGGAATGGAGAATTACTGGAAGCCATTACACCCACACGCGGATTGAGACAAGGAGACCCTATCTCCCCTTATCTCTTTGTCCTGTGCATGAACAGGTTGTCTCAATTGATTGATTCGGCGGTGATAGCAGGAGATTGGAGACATTTTGTATTCGGACGAGGGGGCCCCAAAATCTCACATGTCTTCTTTGCCGACGACATTGTATTGTTCTGTGAAGCCAGGCTAGATCAAACTGCCATTATTCAGAATTGCCTGGACTATTTCTGCTTTTATTCAGGGCTGAAAGTCAGCAAAGAGAAGACTAGAATCTTTTGTTCCAACAACACTCCGGAATCGCTGGCCAATAATATTAGCAGATGTCTTGGATTCAGCCTTACCAACGATCTGGGAAAGTATTTGGGGGTCCCCATTATCCATGCAAGGGCCACCAAACACACTTACCAGTATCTTATTGAATCTGTCCAGGAACGCCTATCAGGTTCGCAGTCAAAACACCTATCTTTGGCGGGCAGGGTCACCCTAATGCAATCTGTCCTTGCAGCTCTACCCATCTATACTATGCAGACCGTCAAAATCCCATTGGCGGTGTGTGATAATATAGATAGAATCTGCCGCAATTTCGTGTGGGGAGGTACGGAATCGAAGAGGAAAATTCATCTAATTAATTGGCAGCAAGTAACGCAACCAAAGGCACGCCGGGGACTTGGCATCAAGAACCTCAGGTCCACCAACTCTTCTTTGCTAATGAAACTGGCTTGGGAACTTATCAATAGACCCACCGTGATGTGGGTAAAGGTGATGCGGAGAAAGTATCTGAAAGACCAACCTTTGGTTCCTAGAGAGGTGGAGGCAAAAAGAGGTTCTTCAGCTTGACGGGCGATCTGTAGTATATGGAAGCAACTCCTTCGAGGTTCTATTTGGAGAATTGGAGATGGATTCACAATAAGATTCTGGTCCGACAGATGGATCCCCTCGGGCCCATTGGCTAATTTGACCAGCCTGGCCATTTCCGAGGAGGATAAGCTCCTGCCTATGGTTAACTTTGTCACTGAGCATGGGGAATGGGACTGGCAGAAGTTCGGTCACATGCTACCAGCGACCACACTAGCTGAGATTGCATTGACCAAACCTCCAAAATCTCCTGCTCGACCGGATAAGCTTATTTGGGCTGAGACACATAATGGAAGGTTTTCCACTAGTTCTGCGTACGACTTGCTGCAGCATGGGGAGTGGTGTGAAACGGACGAGCTTTGGGACGAAGTTTGGGCTTGGCAAGGCCCTCAAAGGTTTAGGAGCTTCTTATGGTTGTTAACCCACAATAAGCTTTTAACAAATGGGGAAAGATCGAGGAGACACTTGACGGGTGCACCAACATGTGAACTCTGTAATCAGCAACCAGAGACTATACTGCACGCATTGAGGGATTGCAGGTATGTGATTGGCTTTTGGAATCAATTAAGGCTGAACTATCAGGTTAGAGGTTTTTTCACAAGTAACCTAAGACAATGGTTACTCGCTAATCTGAGATCACCTCAAACGGAAGCAGGGGGTGTCGACTGGTCGGTCTTTTTATTGTTGCCTGTCACCAGATCTGGGAGTGGAGGAATAAGTCACTATTTGACCTAGATTTTTCACGTGATGCATGCTCACCGAAACAGATATGGCACAAGGCCCGGGAGATAGGACGAGCAGAGGAGTTTACTAATCTGGAGGACATGAGTAAGGAAATGCGGCGGCTGGTTTGGATAAAGTGGTTGCCACCAGATCAGGGGTTTGTGAAACTAAACACCGATGGGGCTGTGGATTTAGCTAAAAACACAGCAAGGGCAGGTGGGGTTGTGAGGGGTAGTCAAGGGGAGTGGCTAGCGGGCTTTCAGGCAGGACTGGTTCCTTGCTCTGCTTTTCAAGCGGAACTCTGGGCTCTCAAAATCGGGTTGGAACTGGTGTGGCAGGCTGGGTTTAAGAAGGTTGCGGTGGAGGTGGATTCTCAATTGTTGGTGGATATTTGCAGGTCACATGATGACGATTTGGAGTATTTGCCGGCGCTGGCCAGGGAAGTATGTGCTCTTTTGACGCAGGCTTGGGAGGTGAGTGTCGCACACATCTTTCGTGAAGCCAACAAATGTGCGGATATGTTGACCAAATCTACATCAATAGCTCTTGACGGAGTGTTGGTGATGCATCAGCCACCCTCTTATGTGGCTAGGATTTTACAGGAAGATGCAGGAGGGACTTCGTTCCCACGGGCTAATGTTTTGTATGATGTTTCAAACAGTAATGTTTAAGTAATACAATCCCTCATTTGATCAAAAAAAAAAAATTCTGAACCAAGGCCGAGACAAGCAAGGGTCATAATGGTAAAAAGAAAAAAGAAAAATGGGAAGAAGTAATAAATGGAGAGCAGTGCCTATGCCTTCAATTCAACAAGCCAATACACAGAGACACAAAAACACACAATAACACGCAGGGAAGAAGAATTAATAGGGGGGAAGGAAGGAAGGAAGGGATGGCCGCAACAAGTGAGGCGACTGCAACTGCAAAACAGGAGGTACCAAAGATTGTGTGGAACGAGAAGCAGAGCAGGTTTGAGAGCGAAGATAAGGCGGCATACCTAGAATATGTTGTGGTGGGTAAGGATGGGAAAGTGATGGACATATTGCACACTTATGTCCCTCCTTCCAAGAGGGGCTTGGGCTTGGCTTCTCACCTCTGCCTTGCCGCCTTCAATCACGCCAAGTCTCACTCCTTCTCCATCATCCCCTCCTGCTCTTATGTCTCTGTCAGTCCCTTCCTTTTTCTTATTTGACTTTTTTTTTATTATTTTTCTTTTTGATGGATATGGATCATCATGGGTTTCTTTCTTATTTAGTATTTGTTATTTCTACTAAACCACTCCCTTGCTTTGCTTTGTTCCATTTGCAGGACACTTTTCTCCCCAAGAACCCTTCTTGGAATTCTCTCGTGTATTCAAAAGAAGATCCCCGATCAAACATATAAATAAGTCTGCCCTCGGTAAATCTCAATCACCCGGTGCAGGGGTTCCTTATAATAAAGTTGCTTGTATTTGGTTTCCTTACAATAAAGTTGCTTGTATTTTGGACATATT
The DNA here is from genome assembly GCA_028386065.3 of Turnera subulata. Classification (NCBI taxonomy): domain Eukaryota; kingdom Viridiplantae; phylum Streptophyta; class Magnoliopsida; order Malpighiales; family Passifloraceae; genus Turnera; species Turnera subulata. The sequence continues at coordinate 17,022 of JAKUCV010003944.1, read as the reverse complement.
TCCTGCTGTCCCATGTAATGTATCGTTATCATTGATCTTTCTATTTTGTTCTTGTTTTTATCTTTTCTAGACTTTCCTAATTCCCTAGTTCCCAAGCCTTCCTGAGCACATTCAAAACGAATATAGTGAGATTTTCTTCCCCACAATTTCAACTCCTTCAAACACAAAAGGAAAACACGAGAGAGGGAGAATCGAAAGTTCCAACGATTTATATCTTATTTATTTGTTGTTGCTAAGGTTACAACATGATCGAAACATATTACAGCGGTCGGTACCACAAACATTGACACCTCATATTTATTGTTCCAGTACACAGCTAGTAAAAAAGAATATAGAAAAAATACACATGCCATGGCCATAAACGTATGGTAAATGTAGCAATATTTACAAACGGAAGGAACACCCCGCACGTCCACTAGCCAGGAACGTAATAATCCATCTTCTCCACTGGCAAATTGAGAACTGATCTGTCAGCCTGCTCATTGCAAAAGGGTCAAAAGATGTAGCAGTAAATAAGTTTTAAGTGGCAAAATAGTAGTCCAGGTAAGACTTAGAATTAGAACCAGTGTCTGAGCCAAGCCATGTACCTCTTCAAATGGGACGAATGTGAAAGGAGCTAGACCCCTTCTATGGGATATGCGTGAAATGGCATCCTCCTGCCCCTCATCTGGTCCGAGGATCTCCTCCTCAGGGCCGCTGATCCCATTGTCGTCCAATCTACTAGTAACAAGTGAGAGTAAATCCATCCGGTTATTAGCGCCAGGAGTTGTTCCTCTTAGCCTGTCATGAAAAGACAAAATTGTTCACAAGAAACACAGGATAGTCCAGAAGAAAGAACATAGAATTGTTCCAACTGTTCCTATTTCTTTCTGTGACTCATACATCAAAATAAACAAATATACCATGGCAGTATTGTCTGAAATCTCAGAAGTTAAAAGTTATTCAAGGATAAGCGGGAAATTAACTTCAAACAGAATTTGAGTAGAGCAAATAGGTGTTAGGTCAAATTAGAAAAAAGCATCAAAGGCTTCCAGGTAAACAAAATTCTTGTGCTTTAAAACTACCATTTTACTGCCATATTCTTCTTGGAAGCCACATCTAACCAGCCCAATAGATTTTCTAAATGTGAACGACAAGGGGTAAAGGGACAAATAAAGCAAAAGAAATGGAAAGACCAAGGTCCAATCACTGGTGTGATGACCGGCATGAAACAAGAAGTCAATTAGAGAGTACAGGAAAAAAAAAAAGGAAAAAACGAATGATAGCAAACCAAACCACATGTTGCAAATTCAGATGCGTATCTAAAGATAAATCCACACTTGTGCTTTAAAAACTAGCATTTTACTGCCACTAACAAGGAAAAGAACAGAGCACACCACTATAAAACCATCAGAAGCAAAACCGATAACCCAATTGTTACATGTACCATTTTCTTTTCGCAAAAATTAAACCAGAAAGTTCTGCAAATATTATTCATACATTCGTTACCTTAAGCAGATTTTCCACATAGTGGGAGCCAAGCCTGGATACTTGAAGGCAGCTTCAACCTGCAACATATATAACAATAATTCCCTTTCAAACTTACAAATACAAGGCAATAAGCATGATAAAGTTGAGCTACAAATTGGATGACTGGTTAAATCCTGTGACTAATACCAAACAAAATGCACCAAAAGAATATAATAGGCTTAGAGAAATGCATAAAACAAATAGTTTATGATTTTGTAAAGAACCATACCTTGTCATCTGTTAAAGTGTAACGCCCACTAAAAACACCATCAGTTTTGGGTGCACGGAAATTCATGAACTTCACAACTTCTTTTACTGTTTGACCAGAAGTCTAACCATTGCAAAATAAAAATGATGTCCATAAGACAAAAATGATAATATACCCACATTTTCATGCACTCAAGTTGGTAGAGGGAATGTCACCTTGTAAAGAAACCTGCCCGAAGGGAAAAATCTCATATAACGGTAGTAGCAGACCTGCAACGGGAGAGACAAAAGAACAGTAATGCAGCAGGAAAATCTCGGTGAACGAGAATTTTATATGCCATGATTCTAAATATGCTTTTCAATTCGCTGCTAACACTTTTTAATGCACATACATGCAACCGAGCAGCCTAAATCAGAACCTTGTTCACAGACCCAATGGGATTACGCATCAACAAGAAATGGATTCACAAGCATACCAAGTGAACTGGATTGGTGACAGTCCACTCCCGAACACCAGCTCGGATATAGGTGTTCCTACTGACATAAAGACCTGACACATAAAGCAGATGCATGCCAAGATTATTCTTTGCAAATCCAAAAGGTAAAGGCACAAAACAAGTAACCATAAAAATAAAGAAGAAAAACACCTAGCTTTTGAAACAATCAAACATCAGTAATTGTGGGGGCAGGTTAAAAGAAGAATTGATAATGAGTGAATATGATAGTGGAATGAGTACAATGCCTTGCACGGGACGAGAAAAACATGATCAACACATATAAACTTCATGTAACTCCATTCTGAATCCAATTGCTTTCTGGAATCTTAGGCAGTAATCCGATAAAGTATCAGCACATAGAAATTAAGTTGAAGGATATGTGCCAATACAGAATAGCATTCAGAAGAAATAATGAATAAAACGCAGAGTACTGGGTATAGAATTTTGGCTTGGTTATCATGCGCTCCAGGTGTAAACAAATTGGAGACCCAATTATTGCCAATTTCTATGAGGTTCAGGAGTATGTAACTGCACGTGAACAGGAGGGGCTCAATATTCAGATAGCGAATGAAATTAGTTGGAGTCAACCAGAAGGGAAAATGTTAACGAAGTCATCTGCATTGGCAAGTGCAGGTGGTGTTGTGAGTACCTCAGCAGGAGAATCGTTTACAGGTACTTACCTATAATATTATCTGTTCCTATTTACAGGAGCTGCTTCAAAGTTTGGAATGCACCAAAGATGACAAAGAACTGAGGTTTTTGGATGTCAACTACAAAATACTTGAAGAATTTATGAAGATAAAGCAGTCATTCTACCTATTCAATCAGCCCAAGTTTTGATGGCAAACACTTGAAAGAAAGTACAATGGACCACAACTATTAAGCATGTGTTCCTAAACGTGAATTGTGTGGCAGACTAGCCAGCATAACCAACCAGCAATACCTACTTTTGGATCAGTCACCAACTGATGTGTGGAATATGTTAATTAATTATGTAATAAGGGGTTCCTCTTGCACGGCTTCGTAGAATATAACCTCGAGTTACCTTCTCTCCGTAACTTTGGAAAAAAAAAAAGAAGAAAAAATTGAAAGCAAGAAAAGCTTTGTAAAATATATCCTCGAGTTACCTACTCTCTCTAACCCTGGAAGAAGAAAAAGAGAGAAAAAAATCGAAAGCGAGAACAGCTGCATGGAGAAAAAGCCAAGTCCATTACAAAGTTAAGGCGATCATTTGGGAGACAACGAAAGCAGGAGTATAAAGGTAGATAGACTGAGAAAACACAGGTTACATAATTACCATCAGTGCGTAGCCTTGGTCTAAAAAGCCACATTTTCCTCCATGAGCTCTCATACTTTGATTGCAAAATCTTATAGTTTTCCACAACTCCAGAAAGCTTTTCAACAGAAATAAGTCTGTATATAAGCTTAAGCATGAAGAAAAACTGTAAACAAGGTTCATCAAAATTCTAACCGTGATTAAGATTACCTGCCATGCCTTTAAGCAAGCACTACGCCAAAGAATGGGATTACGAAGGGCATACCTCCATTTTCGACAAACACAAGCTGCCCTTCCTATATCATAGGGGGCCATCCGTGAAAAAACCTGCAGAAGAATACTAAGCTAAGGCGGCATATCCTCATATGTAAGAGAACCCAATAGTCAAACGTCACATGCTATCAGGATTAGCTTGTCCAGAAAAACATGAAACCTTGCTACAGTTTCTTCATAGTAGAATCAAATTAAGACACAAAAAGAAGATCGGAGTCCAAACCATTCTCAAAAATTCCAACGACTAACAAATACATATCACAAGTTTGATGCTCCATTGTTACCTCAAAGAGCAGCTCATCAGGCAAGCAACGGTGTAGCAGTGCTGGATCAAAGTGTCTTCTACTCAGGCTTCCATATGGTGCCACGGGGCGAACATTTACTCCGTAAAGGTCTGAAAACACAAAAATTAGACAGACAGTGTCAAACAAAAAAACCAAAATGACGCAGTTGTATGAGAGGAGAGGAGAGGAGAGGAGAGGAATTATTACCAAGCCATGGTCTTCGTGTAACCAAGTACTGCACCGTCTTTAACTGCAGAGCTGACTCCAGCTCCGCTGGAACTTGTGACGAAACATCTGTCACTGTGTAATAATCCAGAGGTGTATTGAAATATATCCATTTATCCAAAACATAAATTAAACAAAAGCCCGAGCCCTTTTTAACCTTGACAATATCAATCAATTATTAATATTAAGCAATTTGAAAGAATCCAACTTTTCAACTAAAACGGAAAAAAAAGGATCAAACTTTAATTCCAAAACCCACCCAATCCACCGAGAACCATGAGAATCAAATTCTCTGTTCAGTGATTTGATTTGAATGGAAAAACGGAAAATTCAAGACAGGGAGTTGATTACCTGAAGTCATGTCGGGTGGAGGAGGAGGAGGAAGGGAAGTTTCTCCCACTTTGGTTTCTCAATTTTCTCCTCCTTAGTCCTTACTTTTCTCGGGAAATTTTTTGGTGAATAAAAAGTTTAGGTTAAGGGAGGCTTCCCCAGTCCAGGGTCAGGGCAAACCACCGGGCCTAACGGACGCTTACAGTGGTATTTACAGATTACCCACCAAGAAGGACGGTCGGTGAGGTTCGAACCCTCAACCTAATGGGTGCTGAACCTCAACCAACTTTCTCGGAAATTTCGAGAGCGAGGGAAAGAGAATTTCATCTACCCAAAGAATTGCTGAACCTCAACCAACTTTCTCGGAAATTTCGAGAGTGAGGGAAAGAGAATTTCATCTACCCAAAGAAATACAAATATGGCAATCGGTTTAAAATTACTGACTGCCCCACTTCTTACATTATGTTAACTTGTAATGTTTTTTTCTTCTGGGTTGTGTTCAATTTATTTTACCCCTTGAACTTTCGATCAAACCACACTCAACCCCTGAAAAAATAAAATCGGTATCTAACCCCAAAAATTTTATTATTTTACGTTTCCACTCATTTTTCTGCTTAGAAGATTGATTCTATTAGGATTTAACGGAATATATGGATGATTGACATGTGACAAGATTTTAACCGTTTGATAAATTTATTTTTATTTTTCTATATTTTTTAAAAAAAAAAACTTTATGGAAAAGGAAAAAATACAAATTAATAGTTATTACTTTTTTTTAGCAAAAAGAATATTTGTATAATAGGAAAAGGGAAAAAATAAAGAAGAAATCGATCTGTAGAGAATCCTCCATCGCCCCTCAAGATCACAAACACTAAGATGACATTCACCATTTATTGTCAAATCGACGAAAGAAGAGACTAAGGGATGCTCGGCATGAAAGACCCAAGGTTTACATCATCCTCTCTGTGTGCCGCGACTCGAGGGATGGGGAGCTCTGGTATGCCACCAACCTGTACGACTTTACCCATCCCCATGGCTCGGGCATCAGCTTCAAGTAATCCAACAACCCCAAATTTCACTCCATCTTTCAATTCCAAGACCATATATGTAGTAAATCAAACTCGATAAACTCACGTGCAATGGGAAGGCAACGAATCAATGTTAGATTATGGGACAAATTGAGGGAGCTGCTCCACCCCAAAGCAAACTTGCTACTATCGTGAGAATATGAACATTAATGGGGTTGCAGTCTCCAGTAATGTTAACGCATGAGTATCACCCTTAAAAGATTCAGAAACAATAAAACGTCTCAATCTGACCCCACACGTCTCCTACTCCTCCTTGCCGCCTATATTTTCTATCCGCCACTACTCTTCTGCAATGGTGAGCATCAGAATCCTGATGATTCCATCACGGAGCTCGTTGACAACAGTGGCACAAGGGTTATGAAGATGGTGATAGCCACTAGCGTTTCGATGATGGTACAATTGATGTTGGTGGCGGGTAAGCGTGACTGCAAGAAAGATGGTGCACGAGAGAACCCTTGCAAGCTCTTGATTCGCCATGAAGAGAAGTGGCGAGGTGTGAAGATCCATGAGTAGAAAAGGGGTGAAGAAGAAGAAGAAAAAAGGAAAAAAAAAAGAAGGAAGAAGAAGGAAGAAGAAAAAAAAAAAAGAAAAGAATGAAAAGAAAGAAAAAAGAAAGACGGGTGAAGAAGAAGAATAAAGAAAAAGAAGAAGAAGGGAAAAAGAAAAAAAAGAAAGAAAGATACAATTGAAGAAGAAGAAGAAGAAGAAAAAATAAAAGAGGAAGAAGAAAGTTTTTAAAAAAAAATCAATGTTTCTTGTGTTTTTCTTTTCATTTTTGAAAATTTTTAATTGCTGTGTAGGCATTTTTTTTGTTTTAGTGGCACAAATCAATGGTCATAAACAATCCAAGCATCCAACATCCACGAGCTCCGTTAATTTTTCGTTAGAAAACGGAATTGGTCCAATCAAAAGAGTTGAAACGAAAAATAATAAAGTTCAGGGGGTCAATGTCAAATACCCGTTCTTTTTTTTCAGAGAGTAAGTGTGGTTTGACTGATTCAGGGGATAAAATATATTGAACCCAGTGGGTCCTACAACTTCAAGCTAAAATCCTAAGAACTCTTTAGAAAAAAAAAAAGAATTACTTTCCTAAGGAAAAAATTATGTACATGTATTTCAATCATGTCTGGATCATATTTCGCCTTGTAGGATTCGCAATCATATTTCGCTATGTAGAGTTGGCAAGGTTACAACTTACAAAGTTACAACCGAATAAGGAGTTCTACCTTGTCAAAAAGGTTCACAGGTTAATATTCGCGTCAAGAGATCGAAAATAGGCCATTCTAGCAAAAGGTATACTGGGATTCATGAGTAAATAGCTGTCAGTTCCAAATATCATAGACACGAACAGGCCCAGTGACTCGAATTGATCCGAACAGAAATCTCCTCTATTTTTCCTAATCACTTTCCCCTCTTCTGGCAAGTTGGATTACAGTCAAAAGCTTCCTTTGAGTTTTCTCAACAATCAGGAGGCAACGACAGCCAGCTCAGAGGACATATGTAAAAGTACAGCAATACCATCTTTTTCTTGCAGTAAATTTAATTAAATGGTAAGATAAAGAAGTACAAAGAGTCAAAGAAAAGTCTACCTAAGGCTTTACATGCTCTCTAATAAACTGTTCCACTTGAGAAATCTCGCCAGTCAAACCTGAAGCTTCAGCAATTGTAACTTTGTTAATGCAATGAGTGAAGGCAAATGCTTCCCCAGGTATGCCTAGAGTGAAATCATTGGCAATATCAGCTTCAGACATTCCGCTTCTTGATGCTCGCAACTTTTCACTGTGGGAATAAAGAAGATAGCCGGGTCAAATATACACACATAAAGACTGAATATTATATGTAAAGAGTGCGAATAACAAAAAGAACAATCTTATTATTGCAGTCATGAAGTCATCGAAACCAGGGAAAACAATCATCTTTGAATAAAGCCTAGATGACCAGAAAGAACGCTCTCCGCAAATTTTTTTATCAGTGCGAGTGTTTGTAGATAGGTTGACCGGTCGAGGTAAGCACTGATGAGCTTGAGCCCAACAGTCACCATCAGAAACTAAAGGCTAGAGGTATAAGATTGGGTATGAGTCTCACCTTGAACATTCAATCTATAAGATGAAAAATGAAAAAGAAAAAGAACGGGAAACATTTGAAGTTACAAGTATCACAGAAGAGTATCAAACAAACAAGCACAGAGGCATGCAATAGGTAATAAAAGAAATTCAAATAACTGAAAAAGATTTCCGAACATTACATTTCTTTCTCTAGTTGTTTGCGGATGAATTCCATGGTATGTGCTGTCACTTTGTCCGTCTTGTTGCAACATATCAGCAATGGAACTTTCTTTTTGACAACACTTGCCTTGGTCAGGATGTCATAGAGATACCTAAAACATATAAGCAATCAAATATTAGGTCATATGTCCATCTAGATAACGAGTATATAAATATCCATTTGTTTTCCTAATCCACAAAATGCAGCTCGGATTAGCAATTACTCTGCAACAGCACTCAAGTTGGGCAAGAATTCCAAAGCATCAACAACAAAGACAATGCAAGCTGCCTGGGGTAGGAAATCATCCAGTTTGGTTCGAAGACGAGAATGTCCAGGAACATCAACAATATGGGCAGGCCTTATTTTCCCTTTCTGTGAAAGATGAGACAGGGGAAAAACAGTGAAGCTATTAGTTCAAGTACATGTCTTGTTCGGCTTGTGAATACTTGGTAATGAAAAGAGAAAATTAAGCATTGGCACACTTTAAGATGCCTGGAAAAACTAAAGAGATGTTCCCACATCAGGTGAACACGTAGCAGGAGTTGAACTTTGAGCATGAAATGTTAAGATAAATCACCTTGGTACTCTCATAATGTAAAATGAAAGTGCCTTCATTTGGCCCCATTGAGGTAACAGTACCCTGATGAGAAGGTCCATCTCGAAGCTGGCAAAAGCATCAAATCAAGTGATAAAAATTAGAATCCGAATAAGAATCTGCAACATAGACACAAGATAGCGAGTAGATTCCTTTCACGACCTATGCTAATTATTTGAATCATTACAATTCATCACCAGCTTCTTCATGCAAAAGAGTATGCAGTCCCACAAACAACAGTGCAACTCAACAAAAATGAAGCAGGCAAGCAACATGACTCTTTGCTCATCCCAAAAGCTAGCAATAATTTAGTTCCTGATCGTACAAAGCATTTTACTGAAAACATAAACACAGCAAAGAAGGTATAAGTGAACCAATAATTTTGATTGCCCCGGACATTAAGCTTGTGAAATAGAAAGTTGCGCAGAACCAAGGCGGTCAACCAAATTATGGAATTTTACAGATTTGCTGATCAGGCTGCGACAATTTCAAGCATCGAGGCTTGACAGAGTGAGGGACCTTAAACTTACTCGATAGAAAAGAACAGTTTTACCACTCCCGCCAAGACCAGTGAGCACAACCGTATTTGACTTGCTGCGTTTGAACAAGCGAACTGCACAATAAAAACAAACAAAAGAAAACAATGAACTTTAATTACTAAAAGAAAAGGGGGGTCAAGTCCTTCGTTTGTTCTCACTCCAATGTAACAAACCTAATATACGCGAAATTGCAAAGCAAATTCAAGATTTTTGGCATTGCAACATCAAAAAACAGCAGACACTTAACAAAAGCTCAATTAAAAAAAGAAAACACAGAAACTCGATTAATTTAAAAAGGGAGCAAAGCAAATTAGTGAGAGAATCATTCACTAACTGAACAAGAGCAAAAGAGTGGTGAGGACCAAAACGGCGGCAGCAGCGTAGAGTTGGGGAGGGGGAATCTGGAGGGCGTACTCAATTCCCTGTTGCACCCATTGCCGTGCCTCCTCCTTCCACTGTTCAAACCCCTCCATCTGCATCCGATTCTGCAAACCCCAAACTTAAAAACCCAATTCGTTTTCTTTTCACCAGAGATTCCGAGTTTTTAATTACCAGCAGAAAATGAACTTACCTAGTTGAATGCAGAGAGGACTAATTTTGTATTTGATGAGAGAGCGAGAGAGACTGGGTTTTTGTAAAGGGTAAAGAGTAAAAAGACAATTTTTTTTTTTTTGACAGCTGGGATTTTGGAGTTTTCACTTTTCAGTTCGAATTGGACACTATTCCACTATCCAGCTCGATTTGAGCGTTTTTTTGTTGTCACTTTTTCGAAAGTCCTAGGAAAAGATGGATTTCGCAGCATTTTTGTGTTACTATATAATACTATTATCCTCTGAAATTGTTTCTTATTAAATATTAATATAGAAATGAATATACGATTGTATAAATAAAAATAGTAATCTTTTATAACGAGTAAGAACGGTGACAATTTTTCCCGAAAGTTTTAAATTATTTATTTATCATATTTTTATTATTTTCTAAAATTAAATCTTTAACTATTGTAGCTTATAATGTTAATTTATCTTTAATAGTTAAGTATGACAGAAGGGCGGGGATCTTGTGGCTAGAGGAACTCTTGTCCCTGTTGGCCCCCGTCTCCGCTCCCTACACTCCCCATGGATCCTTATGGGTCCCGTATTCAAATTATTTGTTTTAAATAGTTATATTTTTCTCGTAAAGAATTTTTTTTCACGACCAATGTAAGTCTAAAATATGTTTTAAAATCAAGGATGTATAAGAAATACCAATTTCAATTAGTAATCTTTTATTTTATATTAGTTCAAAATGACAAAAAAAACTAAAAAGTTTAAATATGAAAGTACTATTGTAAATTGAAGGAAAAATTGTCTCTCTTCTTTTTCCAACTCCTTGCGGGCAATGTGATCTCCATCTCCGTCCCCAATTAGACTCGAGTTGAAAACTTTGTCTGTCCTCGACTCCACGGGTCAATAATTCTCCCATCCCCACCGCAGGGAATCCCCGCATTAACGGGAATTTTTGTCATCCTTAGTATTACTACAACTCACTATAAACTAGATGTGCGACCTAGGTCAAAAATTCAGAATAGTAGGGGCAAAGCTCCGAATATGGGATGTGAAAAAAAAAAGTAGATATGTACTCCTGTGTAAATTTCGCTTCTAGTAGTTTTAGATTTGTCTCAAATCACTTAGCAACTTCTTTTCTTTTATTCAATTGTATTAAGTATAATTGGTTTGTAAAATTCACTAGTTGTTACAAAAAACACTTATATTAATTAAAATTCGCTATTGTTACAAAAAACACTTATAAAATTCGCTAGTTGTTACAAAATTCGCTAATTTTATTCATTCAAAATTTAAATTGATTCTTTTTTTCTTTTCTTTATTTCTACGTATAGATTTCTCTAATTTTTAAAGATCAATATATTAGGATAAGTAATCTATTAACTAATCTTTCTTCCTTTATATAATTTCAAGGTTTACAATAATTATTTTTTAACTTTGTTTTTCTTACTCATTTTTTTTTTGGAGAACCCAAATTCATTAATTGCATGAAATCAGGTCATGCTAGAGAGCATGGCTTACAAGGGGGGGAATAGCATGATCCCAAATATGAGAACCCTCAGTAAGACCAAACCTGGCCAAACCATGGGCCAACTGGTTAGTGTCTCTCGGAGAATAACAAATATCTTTAAAGAACAAACTGGCTCTATTATTAGGGAAGGACAATGAAGATAACGCCTGGGGCGAGAGTAAGATTATCTGTGTCCCACTGAAAGTGATCAACGAATCGCTCCCGCAACAGATGAAGAGCCCAGATTTCGGCCTGCAGTTCAGCTTCCAAGGCAGAAAAATAACCTAGCATAGATGAGGAGCCACTAAAAATAACCTGTCCCAAATGATTGCGAAGAACCATGCCCATACCAATGCCCGAAGGAGAGCAAGCTGCATCAGTATTAAGTTTGAGCTCGCCAACGGGTGGAGGCTGCCATGTAACAGCCAGGGTAAAAATTTAGATTTTTACCGGGACTGTAAAAGTCTTTTTACAGTGATTTACCGAAAGAATTAATCTTGGGTAATTAATTCAAGGTAAATCGAGCGTTGTTTTTCGTAACCGAGTCTTTTCCCGCGCTCGGGATTTTCCGTGGATTTTACGGACCTAAGTTGGTATTTTTCGGGTCCCGGAATCCTCAGAAAAATCACACCGGAAAAATAACTAAGGGGGTATCAGTTATTTTCTGGTCCGGTCTGGACACGCCTGCATAATTGAGGGCCCTGTGTCGCCCGTGCTTGCCTCCTGTGATTCCCGTGATATCACCTCTGCCCTTTTCTTTTCTTCCTACTTCCCAGTGCACAACATCCACCATCCTGCCTGCAACCATACCCAGCTCTTCTTCTTCGTTTCTTTTTCCTACAAATCACACAAGACCCAGTGATAGGAAAAAGAAAATAAGAAACACACTCACACCCTCACCCCACGCCGTTGTTTTGCAATACCCATCTCTTTTCTTTTTTTTTCTTTTCTTCTTCCTTCTCCCCGTGACCGAGACCACCCGACACCATCACCATCTGTTCCACCGCGCCACCTCCTTCATTCTCCTCCCTGCCCGCCGTCGCGCCGACCTTCCTGCTGCATCGTCACTGCCGTAGTGTCCTCCTCGCGTGCGACAGCAGAGCCGCGAGCCTCCATGCGTCACCTACAGCAGCAACGTCGCCGGGCCCTTTGTCCATGCATCTCACCACCATCATCATCCCTACTTCCTCTCATCGCGTAGCAACTGCAGCCTCCTCGAGTTCGTCGCGCCCTGCTGCAACCGCCGACGGCAACCACCGCGTCATGCCCCTCCCCGCAAGTGGCACAACCACACCGACGCCGCCGCCCATCTGCTCACCTCGCCGCCTCGATCGCCTTGCCTCCTCCGCGATGAGCTTGCGCCACCCCAGTCTTCTACGCGTTGTGATGTTATTGATGATCCCGAGTTCGGGTGATATGTTTATTACTATTGTTGGGCCGAAGGGCCAGATTTCTGATGTTCATATTTTGGGCTGTTGAGCCAGTTTTCTGTTGTATACACTGTATGTTGGGCTTTGTTTGGTTGGGTCGTTACAGTTCCGGCACTTGTTTACTGTGTATGGTAAATACGGGTCGGGAGGTTTCATTTTTGGTAGCTGAGCGGGCGTTAGGTCTTGTTGGGTAGTCCTTGTGTGTTTGTTGTTCTTGTTTGCATAGTTCGCTCCATTTGTTTATTATTTTATATCATTTAGTTAGTGCATTATGGATCCAGTCGAGGGACGCCAGCTTGCCACAGAACATACACATAAGAGGTAAATGATGCCATAAATAAGCGGAAACATAAATATTATTAATATCACTAATATTAATATTACAAAAATTAAAATTACATTATATTATAAGAAAAAAAACATTCATCTTCTCGGACCAACGTTGACCTTGAAGCTGTTGGGGTCATTGTTGATGTTGACCCTGATCCTGTCGTTCCACGAGAACCACATGCCACCTGCGTTGTTCTGGCCAGGAAGCTCGAACCGGTTTGTTGGAGGGAACCGAAGTGGGATGACACTGTGATCGTCTTCAGGCTGCCACTGGGTCTCCGTGAGAAGAACCATGTTGGGCTTGTACTGGTTCTTCAGGTCCCTCAGAGTACGTGAGAACTCCTGGGAACGCCTACCGATTCCTCTGCAGTTCCACACCAGTAGTCGGGCCTATGGCTAAGTTGCGGGTAATCGAGTCACTCTGGGCATGCTTTGGGCAGTCATCGAGAGCTGGTAGTAGGTGCCTTGGTCCAGGAAATGGCAAGTAGGCTCTAGGTTGAATTCCTGAAGTCTTTCAGATGAAAAACATGACGGAATTGGCCGAGCCGTAGAAAGAGGTCCTCAGGGTACCTTGGTCCTCTAGGAAGAACGTCTCTTCTATGGGAGTGACGAAGAACCTCGACGAGTGGAGTACGTCGACAAAGACCAGACAGGGCATCCTGCCGAGCTCGTTCGGTAGCTCCTCTGGACGCTCGTTGATCATGCTGTAGGCCAGCCGGTTTCTTCTGCCTAGGGAGGCACCTTCGACGAAAAAGACGGATGATGGAGCAGGCATTGTGTTAGCACGCATTGGTGTTTTGTTTTCTGAACGTTGTGGTTTTGTTTGTCTTCGCGTTTTGCTTGCTTTAAGATGCTTTGTGGTTTTTACTTTTCGTTGTTTTGCTTTTTATAGAAAAATGTTTACCTATTTTTCAAAGTATAGACCCCACCTGTCCCCGTAAAAAAAGAAGAAGAAAAAAAAAAGAAAAGAAGAAGAAGGAAATAGAAAAGAAAAGAAGAGAAAAAAAAAAGTAAAGGAAAAGAAAAGGAAAAAAACAGGAAAAAAAAAGAAAGGGAAAAAAAAGAGGAAGAAAAAGTAAGAAAATAGAAAAAAAAGAGAAGGAAACAAAAAAAAATACAAAATAAAATATTTTTTGGGGATAGGGAAAGTTGATTTTCTTCACAAAACTTTAAACCATTTTCGATCTTCGATGTTTTGCTTTCTGAAAATTTCGTCGTTGATTGGATTTTGCTTTTTGAAAATTTTGCCGTTGCTTCATTTATTGCTTCATCACTCTATACGTTCTTTTGGGCTTCAAACGCAATTTTTTTCAGCTCTTTTCCATCTCACGATTTTCTATCGCCCTGGCTACCTTGGCGTTTCTTTTTATGACTTTTTCCTGCATCTTTTATCACATGCATTCGTGACCGTTGTGGCTAGACTGATAGGACCATACCTAGAGTAGAGTGCATGTACGACAAGCTTACACCTGTTTGGACATCGTGGAGGGATACAAGACTTGATAGACGTTTTTGGCTCATGCGGAATTTGTGAACAAGTGGATGACGTTTCTTTCGAGGGACACAGGACGTTCTCGTGATCATCGCCTTACGAGTTAACGAACATCTTTTTCACGAGGGAAACCGACGTCACCGTTAGCCGTGCATGTCACGTTTCTCAGGATCGAGGATGTTTACGACTGATCTAGAACGCCAGACATGAAAACATATTTTGATTTAACTTTTTTATGTTTTGGTTTTGTTAAACGAGTTTTGTTTTTAATTTCTTTATGTTTGATTTACATCCTTATTATTGATTTTTGTTCTGCTTTGAGATGTTATGTTTTTTCTGTTTAACATGAGATTTCGTAACATAAGAGTTTTGATTTAAAAAGAAAGCTTGTTTTATTTATTTCATAACGTTTATACAACGGAGAAGAAGTACTCTATTGAGTTACATGCTTCTCTAGGTCCTTTACAAGTTTTTGGATGTTTTTCACGTGAGGGAAGAGTTCCGCGCATGCCAGTTCTATCTGCATCACCGCCGAGCTGACCTTCCTCAGTGAGACGTTCAGCTGCGATAGTGTCTGTAGCGGAGTGCTGCTTTCAGTCGTTGCCTTGCCCTTTCGATCTTCAGTTTTCTTGTTGGCACGCTTCTTTCGTTGTCATAGGGAGACCACCACATCTTCCTTCAGACTGATGGTGTCTGTCTTGAACCGCTTCTTGGGAGGTTCTTCATCAGAGCTTGTCGGGAAAGCAGTACCACCGATGTAGCTGTCATCCTCGGAGTCTGAGGTAGTTCGAGATCGGATTGGAGAGTCCATGGCTGAGAGTGAGTTCTCAGTTATGAGGTTTGGTATTTATAAGCGGAGGAGATGTCGCTTAAGGGTATAAGCGGTATCTCGCGTTGAGTTTGGACACCTGGCAGAGAGTGCCAGAAGCTTATCGTGGTAGGTGAAACGCCCCGACCCGTATTTACCGTACACAGTAAACACGTGCCGGAACTGTGACAACCCAACCCAATAAAGCCCAAACAACAGTGTATAAATCAATAAATTGGCCAACGGCCCAATAACAAAACTGGAAACCGGCCCTTCGGCCCAACATGAAACTCGTCACCCGAACCTCGGGGACATCAACAACAATAACTATCTGGCCCAATGGCCCAAATACCACAAATACACAGCAGAAGTCCTAACGATATGCACAGCGGAAGACTTATGACTCACATGACATCATATGCAAGCCCAATGCGACTAATGGATCCGAGTCCTGTCCGAGGGTACGCATCAGCTCGCCCGGTACGTTCCTGCACTACAAACAACTCATCCTACGGGATGAAACCCCGCAGGCGAGGGGTGAGTCCGAAACGCTCACCGACGAAAGATAAACAGTGATATATTCAACCATAATACTTTCGAAGTAAAACAACCATCAAACAGATGAAACTACACACACAACACGACAGAGGAATCAAAATCAAACAACGCATCAAGGAATCTAACACAACCAACACGTCTCACTAAATCACATCAAAGCCAAGACCAAAAGATTACTTATTAATTTTTATTACCAATTTTATCTTCCGGGCCCCGTCACTGGACAAGCTAGGGTCGTACATGGTTATTAACTAATTCTGGATGTCAGGCCCCACCACAATCCGGGATCAACATCCCCATATCTCAAATCCGGGATCAACATCCCAATATCTCAAATCCGGGGTCAACACCCCAATATCACAAATCCGAGATCAACATCCCAATATCACAAATCCGGGGTCAACACCCCAACCAACAAACCCTCTGGCAAGACACCACAGAACTAGTCTCTAACCATCTAGTCGTACCACTACTTTCCAAGTGACATTTATATCATCATCTCACTTTCAGTTTCAGTTCCGTTTCCAATACTCGTTATTCTTTTCCCATTTATCCACATTGACCAGTTCATCATTATCCTCTACACAATATCACAAATCCAATAACACAGTCTAACATCAACAACAACCACATCAGAGCAGTTATAATTGAGGCGCCCCGACCCGTATTTACCGTACACAATAAACACGTGCCGGAACTGTGACGACCCAACCAAATAAACCCAAGCATACAGTGTGAACAATAATAACTCAGGCCCAACGGCCCAAAAGAGTAAACAACATAAATAACATATCCGGCCCAATGGCCCAATAATAGCGAAAACATGCACAGCGGAAGACTTATAAAGACTCACATATACACTGTATGCATAAATGCAAACTATGGATCCAAGCCCGTCCAAGGGATAACGCAGCAGCCTGCCTGGAATGCACCCAACCTGTACCAAAAGATAACTCATTCTACGGGATGAAAGCCCGCAGGTGAGGGGTGAGTCCGAAGTGCTCACGACAATGGAAAGACGATCAATATGGACACTAAAAATTACTCAAGTCCAAAAACAACAGTCAAACCAAAAGACTCAACAAAATCCAATTATCCAATTTTATCTTTCCGGGCCCTGTCACGGATAAGCTAGGGTCGTACCAGGTTATCAACCTGTTCCTGGTGCCAGATCAAAAAGAACCCAGGGATAGACATCCCAAAAATAACAAACCGGGATAGACATCCCAAGCATAGACATGCTTATCACACGAACCCAGATCAT
>JAKUCV010003943.1:3348-20204 GCA_028386065.3 Turnera subulata | reverse complement strand
TGTACGCTGGTGTGTTCCCAGAAGCGTTGAGGATTTTTTTGTTCAATGGGCTGATATTATGGTTCTGGATTCGGCGCGATCGTCTTGGATGACAATTTTCTTCGCTACTTTGTGGAGTATCTGGTTGTGCAGAAATAAGAAGGTTTTTGAGCAGGTTGATACGGACTGGGGTCGCACCTTTGATATTGTCTTACTTAGATCTTTGGCCTTGGATAAGGTTGAAACAGCCTGCGTTTCCCTACAGCTTAGGCGATTTAATTAACTGCCCAGAGTCTATCAAAGAATGGCGTGGTCTCCCATGCCGTATCAGATATGTATGAGCTTCGTTATATGTTCTGTAGTAGTGTAGTAAATGTAGTCTGTGACTTGTTCTCCAGTTATAGAGCCCTTCTCTTCTCCTGTAATTGCCTTAGGACTCTGTCTTAGCCTTAGATACAGGGTCTCTGCTTTGATCTTTCTTATCCATCTGTAATGGCCATCACTTCGGTGACCTTTGGATTTACTCTGTGTATTTGATTTTAATCAATACAATCGTTTTCATCAAAAAAAAAGTAACAGAGATGATGCTCTTCCTCCACCAGTCATCTCTTTGACTGGAAAGGCTTCTTTTATCACCAACTCTTCGCAGTTTAATGCTTGAAGAACAAATTGCCTGGATTTTTATCAGTTATCACCAATTCAAGAAAGGGCCTGAAGGGTTCTGGGCCCAAGCTTGAAGCTTTGACATGCTCTTGCTCTAATAGAGATTTGTGCCTTGGGCCATGTCAACGATAAACGATTACTCTTTGAGTACAAAAATTGGCATGGCATTGTAAAAACCAACTAATTGGAAATTCATTTTGTACAACAAAACAATGCTATTACAAGGTCCATGTTCTCCACTCTAGGGACCAAGAGTTCGAAACCCAGCAAACTATTTGATCCTTTTCACTTCTCACCAATAAAAAAAAATTGAAATAAAACAAATCATCACAGCATGAAAAGGCATCCAACTAAGGTGAACACAATAACATCCACGATTTAAATAAGCAAGCTTAAAAGAAAAAATTCTCAAAGATCTAAATGCGGTATCTATCAAGTGGGTCTTTGAAGAGAAGGGGCTCATCATAGACTCTCCGTGCATAATCCTCAAAAGAAAATGAACTAAATAATCTCTTCTGTGTCTTAAAAGAATCATCCTCTGGGTCTTTTTCTTCATCAACATCTTTTGATGCATCCTCTTCATCTTCTGATCCATTATCAATTGTGAAGGGAAGTAAAGGGGATATGGTACTTTGTAGAGGAAGAGTCACCAATAACCACATTGATATGCACCGAGAGGAGTTGCCACCAACTGGGCTTGGCGTTGGTTTTCCTTTGACTTTCTTCAACTTCCCGTTGCTCCATACCTATATATCATTTTCGCATACAATAGACGGGAAAGAAAATGATTATTATACATGCCAACTCAAATAATAAAAAAAACTAAAAGGTATCTTAGTGAAAGAAATCTACACAACTTTAAGTCCAGTTAAATAAAAGAAAAATGGAATTTTTTTGGGGGGTAGATAGAAAAATGGAATGTATTTTGTAACTGGCTACTCATAGCAGTGCCAACAAAGCAGCTCTTTTCTTGGCTAACTTGGCACCTGTATTTTGTAATGAGCTGCTCATTCTTCCTTCTCCTCGGAATGAGATAGTTGAGTTGTTAGCGGAGGAGAAGCTCTCAATGGGCTAAGTTCCCATGCTTTGTAATTTGTTTTGAAGTATTATCAATATAATACGTTCCCGGTTTTAGACCCAAAAAAAAAAAGAAAAAGAAAAATGGAATGTTAACAAGTTTACCTGAGCAATGTCCCCAATGGTAACCATAACCGAGTCTACTTGAGGCAACACAGTAACCCAACCCGAATCCGTTAGCAACGAGCACTTTCTGCTCCGGATTTGGTACTCTAACCCAACCACATATGGGTAAAACCCACCCGACATAACGGGCTTGTCAATACCCTCCCCATGCAAATCTTCGTGTAACCACATCAAAGGACAAAACCGGGTCGGATCCTTAAACGGGTTCTCAAACCCTATAGCGTTTGCTAGCATTTCAACTACCTGCAACCCAAGTTTCTCCATAGCCCGAGTCAACTCACCAAGAGAAGCTAAACCCAAGTCGCTTGACTCGGCCAAAGCGTTGGAATCCAACCAAAAGGACTCCTCCCTGTTTCCATCTTCGTCACCTTCAAAACCCAGAGGCCATTTTCTTGGAAAGGAAGATTCCTTCTTATCTTCATCGAGTTCAAAGAGAGAAGAGGCTTCTGACTCGGACGAGCTGGCGAGCTGAGATGGTATGTTATGGTCGGTGAGTTGAAAGAAACCTAGTTGGGATGAAGCAGACAGCAAAGCATCACTAGGGTTTTGGTCGGAGAGGGAGATGACCGGCGGAGAGGTGGTGGAAGGCGGGGAGCGGCGTGAAGGGAGGGATGACAGAGTAGGAGGGAGGCGGTGGAGGAGGCGTGAGAGCACATCCGCCGCCGCCGCCGACGTAACAAGGTGACTGTTTGTCTGTGTTGATGGTGTGGGTGGCGGCGCTGCGGTGGTTCTAGCCTCCATAGATTGTTTGGTAAGTGTTGCTGTTGCTTGTGAGCTGGGGGAGGCTATGATGTTGAAAAGCTGAAAGCAAAATGCCTACACATCTGTATACAGTTTTCTATTTATATATATTGTAAGGGCATGTAACAAATGTTTCTCTAGGTCATATATATAAATTAAAATCCCTATTTAGTTTTCTCCTCTTTGGATATATTTCCTTCATATATCTCACGTGTGGGTGGTATAATAAGAACACTTGTGATGATGATTATTGACCAGCCCTTAATTATAATGTTTAATACAAAAATACTGTTGTTTCTTGAGCAGATGGTAAATTGGTTGAGCAAACCAATCTTGGCTTTGAAAAAGGTTGGAAAATTAGATAAGTATACATCACAAGTACGTATTTTATCTTTTGTTAGTATTATTTTAGCAATAAGGTAGAGGCAGCACAACGCGTTAAGCACTGTGTATTAATCAAATCCTACATGGGACAAGTCAAGATTATGTTCCGATCTCGATAATTATGTGAAACCTGATCTGTTCTTTCAACAGCATATTCTTCTTCTGGGTGTTTAATACTTTAATTAATTAACAGAATGTTGCGTGACGATTCTTGATTAATCCAATTGTGTGATCTCATGGTTGTTTATAGTCACAGGCTCGAAAGAGAAAACACACGGGCGATACCAATTGTTGGTCACGGACAGCTGTTAAGGTCGCGTGGCAGAACATACTACGTTTGACGGGAGAAAAAGACTGTTGCAGTTGCAGTGGGATTTTGAAAAAATATATGGCAAAAACCCCAATTTGCCTCCTGTGTTATACCTTTTGGGTCGATTGAGTCCCTATGTTTCTATTTGGGCCAATTTCATTTCTGTGTTTGCAAAATTGGCTCAATTTAGTCCAAGTCAAAATTAAAGTCAAAATCGGGCTGACGTGGCATCCACCCGGCTGCTGACCTGTGAGGTCAGAGGTTGACCTCGTCCTACGTGGTTTTTTAAGTGTGGTGGACGAATAAGAGGGTGCCACATGGCTAACCGGTTAGCAACCCGTGGTTGAACCCGACTCATGGTTCAACCCGACCAGTGGTTAGCCACGTGGCACCCTCTTATTCGTCCACCACACTTAAAAACCCACGTAGGACGAGGTCAACCTCTGACCTCACAGGTCAGCAGCCGCGTGGATGCCACGTCAGTCCGATTTTGACTTTAATTTTGACTTGGACTAAATTGAGCCAATTTTGCAAATACAGAAATGAAATTGGCCCAAATAGAAACACAGGGACTCAATCGACCCAAAAGGTATAACACAGGGGGCAAATTGGGGTTTTTGCCAAAATATATTATGAGGGGATATGTATATACATGGGGGGCAGATATTCGTTGCTTTTGCATCTGATGACAAATATTTTGCGAGAAGCACGCATGACTTTTAGGATTTTAATGGGGGAATGCTTGTATAATTAATTTCTTTTAATTCTGATTTAACTAGAGCTTTTCTTATTCGGAGTTAGGACTCTTCTCGTACATCACGTAAAACTGCGAGAATGCTTCTGTATAAGTGGCAAAAAAAAACTTATTATTTGTATAAATTTCTTGTTATTTGTATTATTTGTATAAGAATCACTTGAATCAAAAAATTTGAAATCTAAAAGTCATCTTGTATGCGATTGTTCTGTCAAAAAAAAAAAAAATCTTGTATGCGATTGATAATTGATGGGGGTACTGTGTTTTGTTTTCATCCCTGACATATTCCCTGAACTTTTTTGCAGAGATTTTAAATAATGTCCTGAATTATATACACCCCGATTAATTGAATCTCGGACGTCTTCTGAACTGTTAAATTGAAAAAAAAAATGAAAATTCAGGAAATGATAGGCTTTTGAAATATTTTATATTGAAGCCCGTGACATATAAATATAATACTATTAGTACTAAACATGCAGTGCAGGGGACATGCGTGCACCCGACATCAAAGCGGTTGTCAGTTTGTGTTCATAGTAGTATTTTTTTCAATTTCCCTCTCATTAGGAAAACATGAACACTGAATGATGGGGGCATTGAGCTGGGTAGTGGCAACAGGCATGCCCGATTTTCCTGTCCAACAATCTATTTTAATAATGCAATTTACCAAAAATTTTAAATTATATAAAATTCATATGCAGTACCACTGTACCAGGCCCGGAATTGTCAGAGCCCATGGATTTGGGTAGATAGATGATTATTGAGAGAATTATGCAAGGGCTTCAATTCATAATACTGCTTACTTCAATGTTCAACATTTTCTTATTAGTTTATAAATAAATTTCTCGAGGAGAATTCGGCTCTATCGAAAAATAGCAATGCTACAGCAATTGAATTTTATTTTATAAATAAAATTTTACCATAAAATAGAAATTAAAAGGTTGTTTTAATTTTTTAAATTTTTTTAGTTCATCTTCTCAGCGTCGGTAAAAGTTTTTTTTTTTTGAAGCAGAAAACATCATACTTTCATTCATGAAAGGAGGGATATTCCCTCTGTACGATATTACAAAGATCCCTGGGTAAAGAAGTAGCTCCCAGGTCTAAAAAAGACAAAGTGGCAGCATGGTTAGCAAGACAGTGTGCTGCCATGTTAGCCTCCCTATTAACGTGTTTCACAGTGAAAGCAGGGAAGCTATACAAAAGATGTTTAATATCATCGACCAGGGCTTTAATCTCCCATGCACTTGGTTGTTCCATGTTTAGCCTGTTGATTTCATTTACCAGAACAAGACAGTCTGCCTCAATCTGGATTTTTTGACAACCCAAAGCGATGGCTTGTTGGATGCCAATCCTAGGGGTGAGCAAAAATACCATACCGAATGCACCGTACCGATACCGTACCGATACTGCCGGTACCGGTACGAAAATTCGCATGGTATTACAGCCGCCCCTCACCGATATGCCGAGCCGTTAAGGAAGTCGGCCTTGAGCGGTATTGGCCTTTTGATACCGACGGTTTGCGGTATTGCCGAACCGAAGGCAATACAGACACCCCTCAGCCCATCAACATCAAGTCATCAACCCAAGCCCCAACTCCCAAGCCCGTGAATTAAACCCAAACCCAAAAAACAGTAAAAAAAACCCAACCCATTAAAAAAACCCTAAAAATCCCTAATTTTCCCTATTCTCTTCAGTCTTCTTTTCATCTCTCTCACCCTCGCCCGATTCTCTCTTCTCTTCTCTTCACACCCAGACCCACACCCAGTCACCCACCCATCGATTCGTCGCTCTTCACGGCGGCGAGCCGGCGACGGTGAAGCAAGCCCTTAGTTTAGCATGCAATCAGCCTACCATCAACCTATTTCCTCTTCCCTTTCTTTGAATCAGCCTTAATCACTTAAATCCCCAAACACTAAACTGCGAGACTTAAAACCTCTTTAGGTCGCGCGTCACGGCGGCGGCGGTGAAGCAACCAGCCGAATCCCACTTCCCCTCCTTCGTATCGACATTACAGTCATTCCCCATAGTCCCAAACCCAAAACCCCCAATTCTCGAACAGTGGAACCCTAATCCCCAAAATCAAAATCAGAACCCTAATTGGCCAAATTCGAGCTATTTTCTTGCAATTGATCAGTCAGGTAAGTTTATAATTCTAATTACAGTATAATTACTACAATTTTAAGTACTTAATTATTTTTATGCTAACTGTTTGTTTCGATTTTAATTCTGTAGATGGAGGATGTTGCTGCCAGTCAATCTGTTGTGGAAAGCTCTGCTGCATCTCCGGCGACATATGGTCGTGATGCAGTGGTGGCGATGGATGTTGAACTGCCTAGGTTGCCAATGCCGCCGCCGCCTGCGTCAGGGTGAGTTGCATTGCATTTTTTGTACGCAAATTTCTCTTATTTAGTTTATTTATTCTAGGATATTTAAATTTAATTATTTAGAGTAGTTATTAACTGTTGTTCTATTATTGTTCAACAGTACATCAGAGGCAAGAGAGCAAGCAGACACTGCTCACACCCCGAATCAGCAAAACAGAGCCGAAACTGCAACTGGTGAACAAGGGAAGACGATTGTGATATCCAGGAAGGAACGGTCGAAGGCGTGGGACTACTTCAACAAAATTGAGAATCCCAGTGGCACAAGAATTGGGAAGTGCAAGAGATGTGGCCAAGAATTCAGAGCAGATTCCAAGAAAAATGGAACCTCGGGTATGTTAGCTCATATTAAGAAATGCCTTCAGAATCGTAGGTTGGATGAGTATAAGCAAACTGAATTGATTCATGGGGAGAATGATGATGGAAATTGTAGTCTCTCTGCTTATAGGTTTGATCAGGAAGCTTGTAGAAAAGCTTTGGCATGCATGGTAATTGTAGATGAACTACCATTTAGGTTTGTAGAGGGATATGGGTTTAGGAAATTTATGTCTGTTGCGTGTCCAAAGTTTAAGGTTCCCTCTAGATGGACGATTTCTAGGGACTGTTTACAATTCTATTTAGATGAAAAAAAACATCTAAAGGAATTTATCAAGTCCAATTGTCAAAGAGTGTGTCTCACAACTGACACATGGACATCAGTCCAAAGAATCAACTATATGAGTCTGACTGCACATTTTATTGATAATGATTGGAACCTTAGGAAGTATGTCTTGAATCTGTGTCCAATAGCTAGTCATAAAGGGGAGAAGATAGCTGCAGGTGTAGAGAAATGCTTGAATGAATGGGGAATAACTGGTGTTTTCACCATCACTGTTGATAATGCATCTTCTAATGACACTGCTGTTGGGAATTTGCAAAAGAAAGTAGGGAAGTGGAAGAGTAGTGTAATGGGATGTAAGTATATTCACATGAGATGTCTTGCGCACATAGTCAATTTAATTGTGGGAGATGGTTTGCGATATACAGGGATGTCTATATATAGAATCCGTAGAGCTGTTAGGTATGTTAGGCAATCTCCTGCTAGGTGGCAGAAATTCAAAGAGTGTGTAGCAGAAGATGGAAATCAGAGTAAGGCCTCTTTGTCTCTTGATGTTCCAACTCGCTGGAATTCAACATTTCTCATGTTGGATACAGCTTGTAAGTTTGATGGAGCATTTGATAATTTGGCAATTGATGATAGTAATTTTAAGAAGGAGATGGAGTCAGATGAGAGAGGAGTTGATGGTGAGTGGATAGGTTTACCTACTCAAGAAGATTGGGCTAATGCTAGAAGATTATGCAACTGCCTAGGTCATTTTTATGATCTCACAACATTTGTTTCTGGTACATCATATGTCACTTGTAATTCATATTTTGAGGAAATCATTTCTATGCTTGGAATGTTGCTTGGCTGGATGGAAGATGATGAAATGGAAATGAGCATAATGGCTCAGAATATGAAGAACAAGTTTGACAAGTATTGGGGTGACATTGACAAGTGCAACATGGTGCCCTTCATTGCTTCAATTCTGGATCCTAGGTATAAGTTTGGTTTTGCACAGTTCTCTTTGAAGAAGGTGTATGGTGAAGTGGCAGGGACCAAAATGTGGGACAAAGTGGTTGCTGCTCTTCATGACATGTTCACTGCCTATCAGGGATTGATGTGTAATCCATCACGGGCTCAACAATCCTCCAGTGATTACACTACAGGCTCAGCAGGTTCTTCATCGGCATCATCTTCAGCTGTAAATGCTGATTCAACAGCTGCGGGTGCTGGAGGAAGTCAAGAAGGGAGGGGCAGAATAAGGTCGATGAAGGAAGATTTGAAGAATGAATACAAGAGGATGAAGCATGGAGAAAATTCTGAAGCAAAATCCGAGCTGGACAAATATTTGGCAGAGCATACTGAGCCGGATAACAGAAAATTTGACATTCTGAACTGGTGGAAGCTAAATTCTCCAAGGTTCCCTATTCTATCAATGATGGCGCGTGATGTTCTTGCTGTGCCAGTGTCAACTGTTGCATCTGAATCTGTCTTCAGCACTAGTGGTAGGGTTTTGGATCCATACAGAAGCTCATTGACTCTGAAAATTGTCCAAGCCTTGATCTGTGCACAAGACTGGATCAGGGCAGGGATTGCAGACTACAATAATGAATTCAATGTTGAGGAAACTGCAGCAAATGTAGAGAAACTTGAGGAAGGTATTATACCTCTTAACTTCTTCAATTATTCATCTTTTGTTTATGCTCATCAACACTTTGTAATTTAAATTACTTACATGAATTGTTGTTTGTCTATTGCAAGAAATGAGGGATTTGTTACTTCAAGATTTGCCTACTGTTGAGTATTGAAATGTGAGTTTAGAGCTGAGAGTAAGACTTGGACGTGTGCAATTCTGCTTGCTACTACCAGAATTCCAGAATTACTTTACTTGTCCTAATCCTTGCCTATTTGTAATTGTAATTATAATTGAATTTGATCATGCTGATGGAGTCCACACGTAATTGTACTTGTAATTGTAATTGTAATTGTAATTGTACTTGTCCTAATCAAATGGACAATGCTGATGTTGTGTAATAGTGGATGTCCTGCACTCTCTGGTAAATTCTTGTTTCGGATTTTTCTGCATTTGTGCATTTCCTGTTCATGTTTCGGTTATACCGTATACCGACCGTACCGAGGTCGGCATCAATCGGTATGAATCTTATCGGTATAGCCCCCTTAACGGCACGGCATCGGTCGGAAAAATGGCCTTTCGGAAAATTCATACCGATGCCTTATCGGCACGGTTTATGCAGTACCGACCGTTTGCTCAGCCCTAGCCAATCCTGACACTCCAAGCTTCGGCTGCTAAAACAGAGCCGCATCTGACTCTCCTTCTGATTGTATCAACAACCATTCCCTGCGAGTTTCTAATGATTGCACCAATACCCGCCATCGACGAAGGGTTCCTGTAGGAAGCATCACAATTTAATTTGTACCATCCAACTAGTGGTGGAATCCACCGAGTTGACTGGCGGTTGGTAGAGCTCCCGAGGGGCGATTGACGTTGTGCTAACAGCTGAGATGACAATCGAAGTGCTCTATTTGCTGCTAAGTCTGGTCTAGCTGGTTCACCTCCCAAAGTCGCAGCATTCCTCTGCTTCTAAATCTCCCAACAGGTCGTCGCTGCCAGGGCAATCAAGGAGAAGTCTTCTTTTTTTCAGTTTGTGGTTAGTTCATTCCACCAGTGCAGCATACCATTGAAACCAATCTGTGGGGGTCTAAACCCCAAAGAACTAGCTAGCCAGGTAGCCCGAGCATAGTTGCAAAAAAACAAAACATGATCAATGTTTTCACAATCATTACCACACATCCTACAGCAAGGGTCTGGGGTAATTTTCCTTTTCCACAGATTTTCCCCAGTGGGCAGTGCGTTAAGTAGAGCACGCCAAACAAAATTACTTACCTTGGGTAGCAGATGTAAGTTCCAAAAAGTCTTCCAATCCACAGTAATACTAGTTACTGGTTCCCCACCTTGGATCGCGATTCTCAGTTTATCCGCACTAAGAATGCCATAGCCCTTCTTGACAGTATACTCACCATTTGTGTCCCAGTGCCAGATCATGTAGTCCCTTCTGCCCGTCGAAGAGAGTGGGATTGTGAGGATAGCCTCGGCCTCCTCCTTGGAGAAGATGGCCATAATGAGTTGCTGGTTCCAACCTCTTCCCCATTGATTAGTAAGATCTGATACCCATTGAAGTGAGCAATTTGGAGGTTTTGGTGACGTGACCATGAAGTTTTCATTCCTCGGGAGCCAAGGGTCATCCCATATTCGTACCTTTCGCCCATCCTGCACGCACCACCTCAGTCCCTTCACAAGGAGTGGTTTACAATCCTGGAAACTCCACCATGCCCATGAAGGCGTACCACCTAACTTGCTGGCCATGGAGTCAACGTTTGGATAGTATATACCTTTGAGAACTCTTGCCCACAGCTCATCTGGTTTTGTTATCAGCCTCCATACTTGCTTTGTTAGCATGGCCATGTTGTACATTCGTAGGTCTTTGAACCCCATCCCTCCCATGCCTTTTGGTAGGGTCAGCTTTTGCCAGCTAGCTCAATGAACTGCCCCGTCTTCTTTGTTGTGTCCCCACCAGAACCTTCTTATTTTCTTATCCACCTCATTGCAGAAAGAGATGGGTAAAAGAAAGGATGACATTGCAAAGCTTGATATTGACGTTATCACAGCCTTTATAAGAACTTCACGGCCTGCCTGAGTGAGGAATTTTTGTTTCCAAGACTGGGTTTTCTTGTCCACCCTATGCAGCAGAAACTTAGCAGCATCGAATTTTGACCTGCCCCAGGCCGTCGAGAGGCCTAGATAGGTCTCCTGTCGATCCGCAATTGTGGTACCAAGAGAATTTGCCACCATCTCTCTTATATTCCTGGGAGTATTCTTACTAAAGACCATACAATTTATCATAGTTTATGGATTGTCCGGATGCTTGACAATACTACTCCATTATGCCCTTGATCTCCATCGCCTCCTCAACAGAGGCAGATCCAAAGATGAGGAAATCATCTGCAAAAATAATGTGTGAGAGCACTGGGCATGTGGCTTTTATTTTAAAGCCCCAGAGTCTGCCACAGTGGACATTGTTAGTCAGCATGCTTGATAACACTTCAGAAACAAGAATAAAAAGGTAGGGAGAAAGAGGATCTCCCTACCTTAAACCTCTTAAAGGACTGAACCTCTCAGTTCTAGCCCCATTCAGTAGTATACTGTAACTGACGGTTTTGACACACTGCATGGTCCATGAGATCCAAGTTTCCCCAAAACCCCACTTCCTTAGAACCAGCTCAAGAAAATCCCATTCTACACGATCATAGGCTTTGTTCATGTCCACTTTGATGGCCATGTTGAAAATGGATTTTGATTTCATCTGCCTCAGCCTATGATATGCCTCGTGAGCAATTAGGATATTATCCTGGATGGATCATCCGGGGACGAAAGCTGCTTGCTCGACTGAAATAATGGAATCCATAATCGGTTTGAGGCGATTTACTAGCACCTTTGAAATTATCTTATATATGAAGTTACACAGACTTATGGGTCTGTATTGGGAGATGAATTCCGGATGCTGGCACTTCGGGATGAGGGAAATTTTAGTCTGGTTCAGGTCCCTTAGCAAGAAACCTGACTGAAAGAAGCTTCTGACTGCATCATACACATCCTCACTAATAGTATCCCAACAGTTGTGATTAAAGGATCCTGAAAAGCCGTCCGGTCCAGGGGCTTTCATCCCCCCTAGCTGGAAAGCTGCTTCTTTAATCTCTTCGTTTGTTACGGGTCTGGTCAGAGTTTCATTCATACAAGGTGTCACCTTGCATTGGAAAGCTTCCATCACCAAGGTCGATGGTATTACTGGCTCCGAGCTTGAGAAAAGGTTCTTGTAGAACTCAACAATGTGCTCCTCAATCTCATCCTCCTGTTTCAGCCATTTCCCAGAGTACTCGCGGATTCTCAGTATCTGATTATGTTGACGGCGTTGCACCGCTATTAAGTGGAAGAAAGATGTATTTTTGTCTCCATCCTTCAACCACTTTATGCGAGACCTCTGCAGCTAGTATTGTTCTTCCTTCCTCCATACCACTTCTAAACGCTGCAAAAAGAGCATCTTCTTCCTGCTTTACCTCTAGTCTGTAGTCCAGCGCGTACAAGTCCTCCAATCTGGTGATAATTTCATCGATCTCATTTTGGTTGGACTTATAGTGTTGTTTCTGCCATCTCAAGAGAGCAAGGCCACTCCAAGTGAGTTTTTGCTTTATGCGAAACATGCTGGACCCCCTCGGTATTTCACTCCATGCTCTAGATATTACCTCCTTGCACTCTTCCTCCTCCAACCACTGGACTTCAAACTTAAAACTCTTCCGTTTTCGTTTTGACCAGACCCTCAGGTTCAAGACCAGGGGTCTATGATCGGATCCAACAAGGGCCTTATGATAGATTTGTGACTTGTCAAAAAGCATTCTCCATGCGGGATTAGCAACGGCACGATCAAGTCTAATCTTAATGTTCATATCCCTCAGCCGTCTGTTGGTCCACGTGAATTCCTGGCCTTTGTAACCGAGATCCATTAGCTCATGGGCTTCCATAAAATTTAATAGAGGCTGGCATTGACTCCATGTGACACTTCGTCCTCCTTCCTTTTCATCATCTTCCACAAGGACATTGAAGTCCCCTATAACTAACTAGGGGTCGCTGTATTGCCTACCAATGTCGTCAAGCTTCCTGAAGAAATCAGCTTTATTCCTTCTTTTCGGCTCACCATAGACAAAAGTGGCACGCAATATATGCGTGCCCGCACCGCCAGATACAGCGATGTCCACAAAATTTCTACATTTCGCCAATATTTACACGTTAAAATAATCTTTCCACCAAAGGGCCAAGCCCTCCGCTTGCCCTATCGGTGCTACATAAACAGCAGAATGGAACCCAACTCTCCTCCTTAATTGTTCCAAATAATCCTCCTCTTGCTTTGTTTCAGATAGGAAGATTATTTTGGGGCGGTATCTCCTGTTGAGCCTGCGCAAGGCTCTCACTGTCGCGGGTTGCCCTAATCCACGACAGTTCCAAACAATTGCACTCATATCGGCCCTTGTGGCTGTAGGCCAGCCACCACCGCCGTCACTTTATGATCAGGAGAGCTAGTAACATTTAAGGGGATTTGATTGGGTTCAGAAGGGTCTACAACAACCTCTGGTTCTCTCGCTTGGGGGGAAGAGAAGCAGGGGATACGGAGGTTCTCAACCTAGCTTGTTTCTTGAGAGAGAGCCTTTGAGTTGTGGGGAGGGCCTGAGCATCACTAACGATACTGTGTGTGTTTCCATTGACAGTGTGTTGAGGCCCAGTAGCATAGATGAGATTCAGGAAATTATCCAGATGGATGGTATTAGTTACCGGTACATGGTCTTGTATCTCCGTGGGTTGTGGGGGTAGTGGGTCACTGGTTTGGTTGGCAGGGGTGCATGAGTTGGTTCTTGTTTTTTCACTTGGGCTGGGCTTTAGTTTTTTTGTAGTAGTCTCATATGATTGGGCTTTTCTTTTCTTGGAGCTACTCGGTGTATGTGGGGTGTGGGGAGGAAAAAAGGATGTCGCTGCCGTAGAGCTAGTATGGGTGGATAGTTCACCTGATTCAGTGAGGACTACATTCTTCCACGAAGTTTGTGTCTGGTTGGGAATCTTTGAGCTGGATCCAGTCCCAGGACAGTCCTGACATTGCTTCTGTCTAATATTCTGCTTTGGAGCCCCTGTCACGCGGGCTGCGCACCCAAAACCACTGGTCTGGTCACGCGTACCTGAGTCATGTGCCGTGCCCACATGCTTGGCTTCTGGGTGGGCCTCACGCGCCTTCTTTCCTGGGTTTACCCTTCCAGGTCTGCTAGGGCTCTGGAAACCACCACTTCTAACCGTCAGGAGTTTGGTACTGCTTTTGGGGGCTCTGAGCTCATAGATGCCAGGGATGGGATGCTTTCTTACCATCCTTTTCCTTCTATCCTCAGAAAGGAAAGGGCATTCCTTCTCAACATGGCCCATCCTAGCATAGTAATAGCAGTAATCCACAAGGTTGAAATATTGAAAACTCACCCAGGAGGCGGAATCACCTTGACTTTTGTTCAAGAAACCGGTTGGCAATGGGTTTGCAGTGCCTACCACCACCTTCATTTTGAAGAATTTCCCCCAAAAAGGGCAGTTGTCGAGGGGGAGATCCACCTCAGCCACAGAGGCGAATAGGGTACCTATCATGGTCGCTTTCCTGCGAGTCATCTGGTTTGGCGATAGTCCAGAAACCTGTACCCACAACTCTACATGGTCGAATTCAATTGCCTCAAGCTCAAAGGATGCCGGCCACTCCTTTAGACACAACATGAATCCTCCAAAAGACCATGGTGAACCAGCAACGATTCTTTCCTTTTCCGCAATCGAGGAGAAGTGGAAGACAAAGGTATTGTCTTGAACTTCCGACACTTTTACCTGCTGTCGCAAGTTCCATATCCTGGTCAAACCTTCTCCGATAACCTTTGCAGAGTATCTCTTGAAATCAGCTACCAGTCTTCCCACCAGGACAGGGGATGCTACCTCGGGTGTCACTTCATCATCTTTCCACAGTTCAAGCACCGGAATAATCTCCCGGTCCGGACTGACCTCACGTTCTAAAGTCATGATATTCTCTAGAAGACAACTGAAGAAAGCATACAAGCTTCACTGCTCTAGGAGTAGGAAGAGAAAAACCTTCACCAAAGATGGGAAGGACATAAATGGCTACTGAACTATTTAGGCTCCAAGCTAAGTAGCACAGGAATATAGAAGAGACGGAAAAGGGTGGTATGGTGGACTGGGTTTGCCAGGGTGATGTGACCGGAAAAGGGATTAGGTGTTTGATGGGGGGTGGTATGTAGGGGAGGTTGGGAGGAGGGAAAGGATGGTATGGTGGACGGGGTTGCTAGGGTGGTGTGGCCGGAGAAAGGTTAGGTGTTTGGAAAGGGTAGTATGTTGGGGAGGTTGGGAGGATTTCCATTAATCTGGAAGCATCGAGACCTTTCTTTGCTCATGCTCTTGAAGAGGCAAAGTATACCGTAGGGCTTACATTTGACAGCGTCAGTAAAAGTTAGTCTACTATATCTGTTGCTCTTTCCTTAAATATAACACTTGAGTAATTTTATTAAGCTTAACCTGTCCCTATGACATTCGAGGATGTGAATGATAGGGGAGAAAAAAAAAAAAAAAAAAGGACGCGGACGAGTGTGTGTTTGGTGGGTCCACAAATCTTAGAAGCTTAAACTTGTGGGGCTAATGACTGCATAAGTTTCATAATGGGGCCTCATAATGATGATATCTTAAAGACAGACCATGATTCAGGTATCATGATTTTGTTATCAACAAACAAAGGGGACAAGTACAAAGATTTTATTATTACTCCCTCCGTTTGTTATTAATTGACGCTCTAGGAGTTTTAGTTTGTTTCAAGATAATTGTCGTGTAAGATTTTCTAGGTAATATTGAATCTATTGATTACTTAGTTTCCAAATATGTCATTGTATTATATTATGTGTAAGAAGAAAAATTCAATAAATAAATTATTTTAAAAGATTAGTTTAGTAAAAAATTATTGTTATTATTATAATTTAGGTAGTTTTAGTTATAATATTTGTATAAACCTTAAACAACAGTTAATGAGTAACGAAGGGGGTAACATATATCAGTCTATGACATGTTTGACACTTATTTACTATTTATGTTTGAAATTCGAATTTTCAAATTTAGACTATTTATTCAAGTTATAAAATAATATATGTCTAAAATATGTTAAATGATTAGTTTTTTTCTTGGAAATATGCTTCAAATGCGCTCCAACAAGGTAGATACTCCAGCCGACTTGCCAGCGGGCATTCAAAATAGTGCGACCTCTTGATTGTCGGTTTTTACAAGGAGATAAAAAATGTCCACACTCTGTGTTGCACAGTACATTATAAACAACCTACAACCCCATTGAAAACCATATTTCTGAATGATTATGATTATTTGGTTACCAAACAACATAACACAATAACTTTTTAAGTCTCTCCCTTTTTTTTTTGATTCTTTGCTTGTCAACATTAGTTCTCTACCATCTTATTCTCTCTCATTGTCATCTCCTTTATTAGTTGTAACATAAAATTTAAAAGATGACAAAAGATTATCTAAGAATTGGTTGTCATATAGATTTAAAAATGTATTATTAAATCTTAAATTATGAGAATGAATTTAAGAATATAAACAAAGCCTTTGATAAAAAAAAAAAGAATATAAACAAAGCCTATGAAAATTTTAGGAATTTTTTTTATTTTTTTGATCAAAATGAATTAATAGTTCAACAGGCCAACCTTAGTTTATAACTAATATATTTAGTAATTAATATTTTTTTATACCGTGTCACGTGTGTAACAGCCCGGGTAAAAATTTTGGATTTTTACCGGACTATAAAAGTCTATTTACCGTGATTTACTGTTGAATTAATCTTGGGTAATTAATTCGAGGTAAATCGGGAGTCGTTTTTCGAATCCGAGTCTTTTCCCGCGCTCGTGATTTTCCCGTGGATTTTTCGAAACTAAGTTGGTATTTTTTGGGTTTCGGAATTTCTCAGAAAATCACACCGGAAAATAACTAAGGAGGTATCTGTTATTTTCTGGTCCGGATCGGATTCGCCCGTAATACGGACGAACCGCATTATTGATATTCACATGCTGCATAGTTAATCTTCAGTTTATTTAAGGAAGGTAACCGGAGGAAGAGCAGATGAAGAGAAGGAAAAAGAAAGGAGAGAAAAAGAAAAAAAGAGAGAAAAGGAAAAGAGAGAAAAAAAGAGGAAAAAGAAAAAAAAA
>JAKUCV010003942.1:0-89249 GCA_028386065.3 Turnera subulata | reverse complement strand
AAAGAAGTCCAACAGTTCCTAGGCATTGTCAATTATCTTCGCAACTTTATCCCAAAGGTTGCTACCCACACTTCAGCCTTATCAAAAATGCTGAAAAAGACACCTCCACCATGGAATCAAGAACAGACAACAGCTGTCAAGGAGTTGAAACGAATAGCCCAGAACCCTCCACCCTTGAAGATTCCCTCTGTGGGTCTACGCATCCTTCAGACTGATGCTAGTGACCATTATTGGGGTGCTGTTCTCCTTGAAGAAATTGACAACGTGAAGCATCTTTGTGGGCATGCTAGTGGACAATTCAAAGACTCAGAAAAGCATTACCACACCATTTACAAGGAGATTTTGGCAGTAAAAAATGGGATTAAGAAATTTGAATTCCATTTGATTGGACATCATTTCAAGGTACAGATGGATAATTCCTCCTTCCCAAAGATTTTAGATTTCAAGAACAAGTCCCTTCCGGAGAAACAATTATTGCGTTGGAAGGACTGGTTTGCAAAATATGACTTCCAAGTGGAGCATATAAAAGGTCAACATAATGTTCTTGCAGATCTACTCTCCAGACCAAAAACAATCTCCATCATTCAACCTTCTCAGATTCCTCAAGTCATTCCTTTCATTTACATGGCTACCCCTGTTCATAACACATCTCCTTTTGCAAATGAGGTTCAGAACATCATGAATCTCTCAGCCACTGAACCTGTCATACCACCCATCCATCGAAGACCTAATACCATACATAGCATCCAAACTTATGCTAGGAACCACCTTTTTCACTTCAAATCCCAGGTCCATGAAGCACTTGGTGACATACCTCCAGTCCTAGGTCTTTCTCGTTACCTAGTTGATACTCCTTACCATGACATCCCAAGCTTAGGTACTACACCATGGCCCATATCTTTATATTATTACCTCTGGTGTCTCACTACTCTGTATTATACTCTTATCCATATTCCTGTATATCTGGTACTACGACACCTCATGAATAGGAATGCTCACACCTCCAAGTGTTGGTACTTCCTCCAAACTTTGGCTCCACTCTCCTGGTGGCGAAGAGAACTGGCTCGAATTCAAGCCACTCACCCATCTGCACAAAGGGAGACCATTGCTGCTTATGTGGTAGTTCATCGACCATATGTTCAGCATAACTCCTCCATTACCCCGNCCTGACTCAGATAGTGACCATGATTGCGACATGACGGACATGTATCATGATTGCAATTCGGAGGAGCCAATCAGGAAATAAAGTATTAAAGTGTGCTGTATTATTAGAATGTAATGAGTGTGCTGTAATAAGTGGGATGATGAGTCATCACCCACCTTCGTTTGTCTTTTATGATGTATTATTAAAGTGTGTTGTAAATGGAATGATGAGTCATCATCATCCATCATCCTTTTTCGTCTTTTTCTAAATGCTCCTGCCTATATAACGGGGCTTTGTAAACATGAAAGGGCAGATCAGAACTCCCATTATCAATAAAACTTGTGTGTTTTATACATCATGTCTCTCTAAATCTCTCTCTCTTCTCTGAAATTCTTTAGGACAATAGTCCTATTACTCCTCTTCTTCTTCTATCCTGATGCTACGGTCTCCATCTTTATGAAATCGCAAAAGGGGTTTGAGTTCCGAGGAAAAAATTGGAGTACATGATGATTGGCCAAACAAGAGGGAAATAGCGATATAAGATTGGCCAAAATGAAAAAAGTTTAGGAAACAAAAAAAAAAAACACCAAAAATCCATATTACTAAGTGACCACTCAGTCAGTCACCATTTAGGCCCCTTAATAACCACAAACAAAGGTGGGAGGTGTTGGGTGAAATAAGAGAAATAATTCAAGCACATTCCAAAAGGGGATAAGATTTCGGGGTCTTGAGGCTTTTAATCTTGACTTACCTAGAAAGATGACTTGGCGAATCTTAGATTGTCCAGATGCTTTGTGGGTAGAAGTCTTGAAAGGGATTCTATTTCTCGGGCACAAATTTCTTGTATGCAAAGATGGGGGTATCGTCCCACTTGGGCTTGGTCTTGGGGGTGCGGGAACTGTTAAAAGCAGGGCTCACATGGAATGTTGACGAAGGTTCCAAGATTGATATATAGTGACCGTCTGAATTCCTACTGCACCAAATTTCAAAGCATTAACCCCTGGGAATCCAAATCTCAATATAACAAGGGTGGCATGGCAGAGTTGATAAATCCTATAACCAGGTCATGGAAATTGCCTCTTATTTCTTGGTCTTTAATCCTCTAGATGGCAAAGGAATTAGTCAAATTTGTATTCCACATTCCTTATTTATTTGGGCATTATATACTACAGACACCAAGAGGTGGTACCCTGATTTCACAGTGTATATAATTACCATCATTTGGACAGCATGTCAACTCCCCACCAGTAAGAATTTAGCTTCCAGGCATACTAAGGTGTCATCTGTTTGTCCTCGTTGTGAGTCTAATATGGGATCGTTGGCGCATATCTTTTTTTTTTGCAGGTTTGCGCAACAAGTCTGGTTTGCATCATCTTTGGGTTATAAGCCCTTACAGGATATGGTTTTACAGGCTTTTACTGGTGGTTGATGACCATTCATTTCTCTTTCAGCCATTTGGAAGCTGGAAGGGTGTGGTGTCCCACATTGCTCGTCTGTTATGTTCCTGTATTCACCTTTAAGCCTCACAATATATTTTTTATAGGATTAAAGCGTTTTTTTTCCTGTGTAAGGCCTCAAAATTGGAATTTATCATCGTGTAGGATTTTGGCCTCTTTTCATTCCTTAGTTCATTCCTTTTGGACAACTTTGGTTTGTCCGGCTGAAATCCGGCGAAAATTGCTGACTTGGCACGTTTTTCGCCGCCACATCAGTTTTGTCGGGCCCACATGTTAGGATTAACAAAAAAACTAAACCAGCTCCACCCGACCCATTCGCCCATCCCATTGACCCACTTGTCGGATTTTTTTAAATTCTTTATTCTCTTTTTCTTTTTTCCCATTTTTATTTCTTTTTCCTTTTTCTAAAAAATTGGGATTTGGAAGGAAAATTGTTTTAAAAAAAAGATCCAAAAATTATTTTCTTAAAGATAACAAACTTTAACAAAAAAACTTATTTGGATTAAAATTTTTAGAAACACAAAATAATGGAGATGCACTATTCGTCTTCTCTTCACAAAAAAAAAAAACTATTCATCTTCTCCTTCCCTCCATGCCGGCGACCTCAACTGAGTGATGGTGGTCACCAAACTCGCCGCCCAACAGGACCACCAAAAACGCATGTATGGGGGCGACCCATCCTTGATCTGCCATTGCCGTCTCGCTGGACGCGCTGCCGACCAGGGAGCTATGTGGCGAAGAGCGCTCGCCCGCTTTATCGAGAACGACTGCACAGCAAGGGCTGGCTCCGCTGCACTACCACCATGCGACCAATTGCGGCCGCCGCGCAAGGACATGGAAGCGCCTCCGAAGGGAGTGAGGAACGCTGCCACTGTTCGCGCACAGATCGAGCCTGCAAAAAAAAAAAAGCACAACACAACACACAACGCAACACAAGGAGCAGCACAAGAACCACGGTCTCAATCCACAAGCCACTGCAGATTCACAGATTCATAGCAGAAGTGAATTTTTTTTCATTCGCAGATTCACAGTTTCGTAGCAGTAGGAGTGGATTTTTTCCTATTTGGTTTGAGGGATTTTTCAAAACGGGTTGTAGAAATTAAATTTATGAAAAAAAGGAAAAGATAATAAAAAATGGGAAAAAAGAAGAAAAGGGTAAAAGAATAAAAATAATCCAGACAAGTGGGTCAATGGGGTGGGCGAACGGGTCGGGTGGAGCTGGTTTGGTTTTTAGGTTAACCCTGACATGTAGACCCTACAAAGCTGATGCGGCGCCAAAAAATTTGTCAAGTCAGCAATTTTCGCTGGATTTCAGCCACACAAACTAAAACTGACCAAAAGAGATGAACGGAGGGGTGAAAAGAGGCCAAAATCCTACACGAGGACGAATTCCAACTTTGAGGCCTTACACAGGGACGAAAAAACGCTTTAATCCATTGTTTATATGATGATTATTTTACATTGGCCGGCGATTACTTCCGTTTCCTTTTCACACAACACATAGATTTCCAACAACCAAGTCAAGGTAAAGAAATAACTGTGTACGAAGAAATTAAGGACCTTCTGGTGTGTGTTATGGGTCCATATTCTCTCATTCCTGCTAGCTTTGGCCAACAAGAAATAATCATGCCTGGTGTGTCCAGAAGGAAAAAAAACTTAGATCACCTTCCACTCAAACACCACAATGCAAAACCCAATATCTTTACGACTGCCATACGATTTCCTGACAACCAGATTACATTTTCCACTTGGTATTTAGTATGATCTGTCTTAGTTAAAGTCAACTATGTTGGCGAGTATACATTTGGAGATAAATCCACCAACAAAAGCAATTAAATCTCCTTAATTTTGATTGTGACTGCAGAAGACAAACTGCAGCAACATGGACCCCAAAAGAAGCATTTCATGGCGCAACTGTATTATACAGCAAGGAGTTAAGCCTCATTAATCATGGGTTACTGCTTCTGATGATGGTTCCCTGGCCTCTCAATTTATTGCTCAACAAGCTGTCCAACATCCACGGGGTAATTCATGGATGCAAACTTCTTTCACTCGGTTAGAAGTATTAATAGTACTGCAGACGCCTTAGCTAAAATGGGTGTTTCACATTGTTCTGTTCTCATTGCATGGATGTAATCTATTTGTAGCGTCTTTCTTTATTAATAAAATTTGCTGTCTTATTAAAAAAAAAAAATTAACTGTAGGAAGACTGGAAGAGTTCTCCAAAACGCGTTCGAATTACTTCCGTTTCCTTTATATACATAAATTTCCAGAAAACCAAATCACGTTCAAGAAATAACTGTGTGAAGGAAGGACCATATTCTCATTGAGGCATAGTTTACTGCTATTTTCCTAGAAGAAGTAGCTTTGTTGCTTGTGTCCCATATTTTCCACATTACAGGTAATTTCCTTGCCCCTTAGTTTGCAGAACGAAAAGCTAAGCTCGGTTTTACAACTATATATCCTCACCTGCAACTCCAGTCCTTGAAAACACTAAGCACAACCCAAAAAAATACTTCTCTACACTGCAGTAATTAAGCTTAAACTTTAAAGTTAATACATTGGTAAGGAATCAGAATTTCTATGATCAGATCATGCGCTGGCACAAGCTTTTCATGAACCAGTATTTCTCTAATTCTTACAATGAGTCTTTTCTTTCTTGAAACAGAGTCATGGCGGGAACTTTGGTGGCAGGCGCAGCTCTCTCTGCCCTCTTTAATATTTTGCTGGACAGGCTGGCTTCACGCGAGGTAGTGGACTTCTTCCGGGGTGGACAACTCAGTCATATGCAGCTACAGAACCTTAGAACAACAATGAACACGGTTAGCGGAGTGCTAGATGATGCTGAGGAGAAGCAGATTACTTCGCCGCTATCAAGAAGTGGTTGGATGATCTCAAAGATGTTACCTATTATTAACGGATAAAGCTCAAGGCTAAGGGTTATCACTACTGAGTACTGATAGACTTGTTATCTTAACTAATAGACTCCAACTCTAGATAGAACTTCATCTTATAGAATTAGTGTTTGATGTAAACATGTATGTATCTGTATTTATATGTACTCTACAGCACTGATCAATATACAATACATCATTACTAGATTCAATTTGGTAGCGGAGCGTCCGATCTCCTAAACCTTTTCTCTTTATTTTTTCTTTCCCTTCTTTATTTCCTTATGGCGGCTGCAGCTACAACCCAGATTCCTAATGCCACACACTATATCTCCATTAAGCTAAATAGCACTAACTATCTTATTTGGCGTGCACAAGTTCGTGCCTTTCTTCAAGGCGAAGGCTTATGGGGTTTTGTTGATGGTTCCACAGTCTGTCCTACTGATAAGGTTGGTGAGAATGTCAATCCTGAATACACCAAGTGGGTACAGCAGGAACAGCTGCTAGTTAGCATGCTCTATTCCTCGGTTACTGAGGCTGTCTTTTCTTTGATTGTGGATCTACCCACCAGCAAGGTTGTCTGGGACACACTTGCCACAAACTATGCTTCACCTTCGCAGACGCGCATCATGGAACTCCACCTTTGCCTTCAACGTCTGGTTCAAAAAGATGAACCAGTATCTGATTATCTTTATCGGGCAAAGCACATCTCTGATGGTCTTACAGCCGCTGGGCGCCCCTTGTCCACTCTGGATTTTAACCTGTATGTTTTTCGTGGCCTACGAGCTGAGTTCAAGGATCTGGTGACCAATCTTAATGCCCGCCCCGAGCCTGTTCCATTCCAAGAATTGCACAGTCTTCTTATCAGCCACGAGTTCCTTCATGGCGATACCTTGGCAAAATTGGACATCTCTACTTCCCTGCCCACCCCTGAGGGTAATATTGTGCAAACACAGCCAGTCCCGGCTCGTCAGGACTCGGTGGATGTAGTTCCTCGCCAGCAGCCGCAGCGTGGCAGGGGCTGTGGTCGTGGCAATTGTGGCCGTGGTGGTCGTTACCACCAGCAGCAGCGGAACTTTGTCCGGTGCCAGATCTGTAACGGATCCAATCACACTGCGCTACAATGCTTTCAATGCCCAGTCATGCCTTCTGCTCCACCTGCAGCGTATATGTCTCAACTCCCTGTGCCACCATCTCCTCATGCTTCCTATATTTCTCAGGCTCCACCCCAACCTTATCATGGCTATACCACCTGGTATCCCAATAGTGGAGCAACGAATCATGTTACACCCGATATATCTACTCTTGGTGCCATTGAGGAGTACAAAGGTTCTGAACAGCTTCAAGTAGGCAATGGTATGCGCCTTCCTATTAAGCATGTTGGTTCTGTTACATTACCTAATTCTTCATCTGTTCTTAGGCAAGTTTTTCATGTACCCGATATAACCAAATCCTTGCTTTCTATTCAACGTTTTGCCAGTGATAATAACGCCTACTTTGAATTTTATCCCTCTTTTTTTTTGTGCTAAGGATCAGGTTACCAAGAAGGTGCTTCTTTCCGGCCCGAGCATTGATGGCCTCTATCAAGTTCGTCTCTCTTCCAAGTCCAACAGTCCGTCTGCTTTCTTTCTACTCGTGTGTCCAGTGCAGTTTGGCATCACCGTTTGCGGCATCCCCACGGTGCTGTTCTTCGTCAGATTCTCTCTCAAAATAAGCTCCCGCTTTCGGGCGTGTCTAAGACTGTCTCATGTCAGTCCTGTCCGTTGGGAAAGTCCAGTCGTTTACATCTTCCAATAAGTTCTCATGAAGTGTCCAAACCGTTAGACTTGGTTTTCAGTGATGTATGGGGACCTGCCCCTGTTTTATCCTCTGATGGACATAAATATTTTGTTATTTTCGTGGATGTTTACTCTCGCTTTATTTGGTTCTTTCCCATTGCTCAAAAATCTGATGTTGTTTCTGTTTTTACTCAATTTCATCGTATAGTTGAGCGTCAGTTTAATACCAAGCTTAAAAGCTTATAAACTGACAGGGGTGGTGAGTTTCGCCCGGTCAGTACACTTTGCAACTCTCTTGGTATTATGCATCGTTTAATTTGTCCCCATACGCATGAGCAAAACGGTATGGTTGAACGTCGCAATCGCCATATTGTCGAAACCGGGTTAGCTTTTCTTGCACATTCTGGTCTACCACAAAAAATTCTGGCATCATGCCTTCTCTACTGCTGTTCATCTTATTAACCGATAGCCTACTCGGGTTCTTCAAAATAAAACACCACATGAACAATTGTTTCATCAACAACCTGACTACACTTTTCTCAAAGTCTTTGGTTGTTTGTGTTTTCCTTTTCTTCGCCCGTATAATCGACATAAAATGGATTTTCGCTCAGCTCCATGTGTTTTCTTGGGTTATAGTAGTCAACACTTAGGCTACAAATGCTATGATTTTGTGCGTCACTGTCTTTATGTAGCTAGACATGTCAGGTTCATTGAGGATGTGTTTCTGTTTTTCAACTCACCACCACCGTGTCCAGTGCCTCCTACTATTCCATGGTCTAGTCACCCTGTTGTCCTACCACCGGAGGCTGTCCATGCTCCGCCGGACGTCAAGGCACCGCCTGTTCTTGCTGCACCACCACTGCCATATGAACCTGCCCCTGCTCCTTTCCGACCTGCACCACAAAATCAGCCTAACCCACGCACACACCCCATGCAAACACGACAAAACCCGAGACCCTCTAGTAAGCTCAAAGACTTTGTCACCTACACTGCTACGACCACTTCAATCCATCCTGAACCAATCACATATAAACAGGCCTCCCAACATGCTGAATGGCGAGCAGCCATGAACAATGAAATGCAGGCTCTCACACAATCGCACCTGGATTCTTGTTCCACGACAACCCAACATGAACGTTGTCGGTTGTAAATGGGTTTTTCGTGCTAAACTCTGGGCTGATGGTTCGTTGGAGCGCTATAAAGCGCGATTGGTTGCAAAGGGCTTTCATCAACAGGAAGGTCTCAATTTTGATGAGACGTTCAGTCCTGTGATAAAGCCCGCTACAATCCGGCTCGTGTTGTCTCTTGTAGTGACTCAACGATGGTCTATGCGGCAGCTTGATGTTCACAATGCATTTCTTCATGGCACTCTTCAAGAAGATGTCTTTATGCTGCAACCACCAGTGTATGTTGATCCCAAGTTTCCTACTCATGTGTGCAAGCTTGAAAAATCACTGTATGGCCTGCGACAAGCACCACGGGCATGGTATGCTTGTCTTGCAACCTTTCTGCAGCAACACAGATTTCAGGTCTCCAAAAATGACAACTCTCTTTTTATTTATCACAAGGGTGCCATCTCTATTTTCATCCTGATATATGTGGATGATATCATTGTGACGGGTAGTCATTCTCATGCTGTTAATCATATTATTTGCACACTTGGCAAGCAATTTGCATTGCATGATTTGGGGTCCCTAAATTATTTCTTGGGCATCAAAGCTTATCACTGCAGGTCTGGGTTGTTTCTAACTCAACAAAAGTATGCTCAGAATCTTCTTGTTCGTGCTGGCATGGTTGATGCCAAGCCCATATCCACACCGCTATGTACCAAAACTGTTATTGCCAAAGGGGACACCCCTTTATTTGAAGATTGTAGCAAATATCGAAGCATCGTAGGGGGTCTACAATACTTGACCATGACTCGCCCCGATGTAGCCTTTGCGGTCAATAAATTGAGCCAATTTATGCATGCTCCGGCACAATCCCATTGGGCTGCTGTCAAGCGTTTACTACACTATGTCAAACAAACACTTCATTATTGTATCTTTCTCAATGCTACTGCTAAACCAGTTTTGTAGGCCTTCGCTGATGCGGATTGGGCGGGG
Source organism: Turnera subulata (assembly GCA_028386065.3). Taxonomy (NCBI): domain Eukaryota; kingdom Viridiplantae; phylum Streptophyta; class Magnoliopsida; order Malpighiales; family Passifloraceae; genus Turnera; species Turnera subulata. The sequence continues at coordinate 79,874 of JAKUCV010003942.1, read as the reverse complement.
TCTGTTGACGATCGTCGCTCCACCAGCGGTCTTGCGGTGTATTTAGGTTCTAATCTTCTTTGTTGGCGCGCACAAAAGCAAAAGATAGTGTCCAGGTCCTCAACCGATGCTGAATACAAGGCCCTCGCAGATGCGTCTGCAGAACTAGTGTGGATTTGTTCTTTGCTAAAGGAATTACGGGTTTCTATTCCAGAGGCACCTATTTTGTGGTGTGATAATTTGGGAGCAACGTATTTGGCAGCAAATCCCGTCCTTCACGCACAAACAAAGCACATAGAAATCGACTACCATTTTGTGCGTGAACAGGTAGCCCAAGGGAGTCTTCGAGTTCGTTTTCTCACCAGTGCAGATCAAATTGCAGAAATATTAATGAAGCCACTAGACAGGCAACGTTTTGAGTTTCTAAGAGCTAAGCTTCAGGTTGCTACTCCACCTTCAGCTTGCGGGGGAGTATTAACGGATAAAGCTCAAGGCTAAGGGTTATCACTACTGATAGACTTGTTATCTTAACTGATAGACTCCAACTCTAGATAGAACTTCATCTTATAGAATTAGTGTTTGATGTAAACATGTATGTATCTGTATTTATATATACTCTACTGCACTGATCAATATACAATACATCATTACTAGATTCAATTCCTATGAAGCTGATGATTTCCTGGATGAGATTGCTTACAAGTTGGAGTTCAAAGAGGTACCCCATACCTGCTCGGATCAACAGAGAAACTTACTCATCGCCTCTATTCATCCATGTAGAAAGGTAATAGGGAATCATATGAAAGCAAAATTGGAAGAGATCCTTGGGAGACTAGAGTTCTTGCTACGACAGAAGGATGCACTTGGTCTAGTGGAGCGAGCTGGAGTGGGACAATCATCATCAATATCATCACTCTAGAGAAGACCACCAACTACTTTTTAGTAGATGACTCTGGAATTCATGGTAGGACTGAAGACAAGGAAGCCATTATAAGCTCGGTGCTATCAGAAGCTGCGAATAGAAGACATCTTGGGGTGGTGCCCATCATAGGTATGGGTGGTGTTGGCAAAACCACGCTTGCACAGCTGGTCTATAATGACAATAGGGTGAAGCAACAGTTTGGCGAATTCAGAGCATGGGTTTGTGTCTCGGAAGAGTTTGATGCGTTCAAGCTCACCAGGAGTATTTTCAAGGAAATGGGTTTCTATGATTGTGATTCCTTAACTCCCAACCAACTGCAGGTTGAGTTAGAGGAAAAAGTAAGAGGGCAAAAAATTATGCTTGTATTGGATGATGTTTGGAATGACAACTATGCAGAGTGGGATCATTTGCTAGCACCACTAAACTCTGTTGCGCAAGGCAGTAAGGTGGTTGTTACCACACGGATCCAAAGTGTAGCATCTGTCATGTCAAGTGTGGCATCTCCAATTCACAAATTAAAGGAATTGAATGATGATGATTGTTGGTCATTGTTTGCTATGCATGCCTTTGATGATTGCAGTCCCAGCTCATATCCAGACTTGGTAGAGATTGGAAGAAGAATATCCGGAAAGTATAAAGGCCTACCGTTGGCTGCAAAAACCATAAGAGGTTTACTCCGTTGCAAAAGGGATGCTGGAGAGTGGGGGAAGATATTGGAGAGCAACATGTGGGATTTGCCTAATAACAACATTATTCCAGCGTTGAGATTAAGCTACCATTGTCTTCTGCCGCATCTCAAGCAATGCTTTGCTTATTGTGCTATGTTCCCGAAGGACTTTAAATTTAAAAAGGAAGACTTGGTCCTTTTATGGATGGCAGAAGAGTTTGTACTCCAGGCGAATCAAGTCAGAGACACGAAAACAATTGCTGCCGAGTATTTTGAAGATCTTGTATCAAGGTCGTTCTTCCAAAAATTCCAAAGACCTGACTTTCCTGATTGCTTTGTAATGCATGACCTCATCCATGACTTGGCAAGATCTATATCAGGAGAATTTTGCTTTAATGGCGAAGAAGTCAATTCAGGCGTACCTACAAACAGGACTCGTCATTTGTATCATGGAGGCATTCAATTTGGTGAACATGTCAATTTGGCACAATTTATGGGAGTTAAAGTAGAGGTCTTGCGTTCCTTGATATGCTACCCATATGCTCAAAGGCATCTTCAAAACAAAATTTCAAGACTTCAACAGTTAAGGGTGCCAGATGTTTTCTTGTATGGTGGCGAAGATGGCATATCAAATTTGGTTGCAGGCTCTAAACGTTTGAGGCTAATGCGACTTAGAGGGCGCTCTTTGGAAAGGTTACCAACAAACGTGACGACTCTTTGCAAGTTACAAACATTGATGGTGGAAGATTGTCAGAGACTTACTACTTTACCTGAGTCAATAGGCAATTTGAAGCACCTGAGACATTTGAGCCTTGCAAGAGCATCAATGAGACTGTTACCGGATTCAGTAGAAAAGTTGAAGGATTTGCGGTATCTAGATCTTCGAGGTAGTGAAATTGAAAGGCTTCCCGAGTCCATATGTGGTATGTACTACCTGCAGACTTCAATCTTACGTTATTGCACACAACTTGTGGAGCTTCCGTACAAGATGATGGATTTAATCAACTTGTGTCATCTTCATATTGAGGGGACTACTAATGTGAAATATATGCCAGTACAAATGGGTAAATTGAGCAAGCTCCAAACACTAACAAGATTCGTTGTGGGTAAACAACGAGGTTTTAGCCTTCGGGAATTCGGGGAACTTCGAAATTTACAAGGAAGATTGGAGCTCCGAAACCTTGAGAATGCTGTGGATGAACAAAGTGCCTTGGGAGAAAATTTAAAAGAGAAGAAGGGACTAGCGGAATTGCTCTTCTATTGGGAGAGGAATGGTGCTAACTCAGATGATGACAGCACGATTGACAGAATCGTACTCCAGCACTTGCAGCCTCATTTGAATATGAGATTCGTTAAGATTAGTGGATATAGGGGTTCAAGTTTCCCAGATTGGGTTGGAGACTCTTCTTATTCCAACATCGTGAGAATGGAACTCCGGGGATGTAGACACTGCACGAGCTTGCCACCATTTGGGCAGTTGCCATCTCTAGAAGAACTCTTGATAAAAGACTTCGATTCTCTAGTGTCGGTGGGGCCGGAGTCCTTCAACGGGAGTTGCAGCTCCACCTCCCAACCATCATTTAAATCACTAAAAAGTTGGAATTTGAAAGAATGCCTCAGTGGAAGGAATGGATTTGTGATGATGCAGATGACCAGGGAATAACCTTCCCTCTCCTAAAGACTTTAAGAATTTGGGAATGTCCAAAACTGAGCAAGATCAATCACCTGTCGCTCCCGTCTCTCGACTTGCTATGGCTATTAAGTTGTCCAGAATTAGAAATGGTGGGCTTTCTTGAAGAAGGAGGAGGGAGTTTGCCGTCCAGGTTACAACGTCTTGCGATTTGGAGGTTGCAACAAACTCATGACCACTGGTTGCATGCGTTGGGGTTTGCATCAACTCCCTTCTCTTTCAACCTTGCAACTGAGAGATGCCCAAGATGTGGAATCTTTCCCAGGGAAAAAAGATATTGTTGCCTTCTAGTCTTACAGACATTGAAATCTACAATCTTCCGAATCTAAAATCTCTGGATTGCGAGGGGCTTAAACACCTTGCTTCTATCCAAACATTAGAAATCTGGGTGTGCCCGAAGCTTGAGAGCATACCTGAAGAGGGGTTGCCCTCTTCCCTTTCCTACTTGGAAATTCGGAGTTGCCCTCTGCTGGAAGAATGGTGTCAGAGACAGAAAGAGGCAAATTGGCCCAATATTTCTCGCATTCCTCACATAGTGATCGGCGGCCTGGAAATCACGAAGCAAAGGGGCATGTAATGATTTTTTCCAAGCAGCAAGGTATCACAATTATTGAAAATCCCTCTCTTTTTACATTGGTAGATGAAAGTGATACTCAACTCTTAGCTCTAAACTCACAGAATATTTTTGATGGAAAAGACTCGCAGAATATTACTGATATTCTTTCAGGTTGTGGGTTCATCCTAGTATAAACAGGTTAATCGAGCTCTTGCAATCCTCAAGTGCATAAAAGTTTTATAACCCAAGTTAGTTCCATCTTGTGTATACACTGCTCATCCAATTCTTTAAACATTTCAGTTCCATGTTTTGATTTCTCTCATGTTTTTCACAGGTGTAAGTGCAGAGGATTCCTCCTATCCTTTTGTGGCGTTGTCCCTAGATGATTACAGATGGTGTGAAAAGCTCATTTCGTGGGAACAAAACAAGCAATTGGGATTTGCATATCACTGCCTGGGAATTTGAAAGGAATGGAAATTAAGGTCCATGGCCTTACACAGGAAGAAATCACTTCTATCATCAGCTATCTCACTACTGTCCACGACGACCAGACCAACGACAAAAAGTCATTACCTGACCGGCAAACCCCAAAGCTGCCATCCTCCAAACTCCGCTGTCTTCCTCAGGCACGGGGTGCCCCCACAACGGCTGTGCTGACCAAATCCCCAGCCTACCAAGGCCACCACTCCCCCTACAACTCCGGCGCAGGCTCCCACCCTGAACAGGAGTGAATCTAGTGCATGTCAAGATTTGCGGCACAAAATTGTCTTAGCATGCATTTCAAGATAAATGCAGGAGCATGCTTGGCAAAGTTGGCGGCATGTGATTCCAAAGACTTCAATAGCAGCCAAAAATAGAAGAGTTGATGCATATAGACTTTATGAAATAAGTTATTGCCGTCATCTATACCTAAGTGTGAACTAGAAGTTTTATTGTGTGCTATATTTGTCTTGTAAGAACAATAATCAATTTTATGGAACAATTATAGATATATATATATATATATATATATATATATATTATCCCCATAGCAACAACTAATTAAAATAAAAAAAGGATAGGGAATTTAGAAGGAAACCTGCTGTGTCAACGAATGAGGAAAGGTTTCTCTCAAACCAACATGATGATGTCTTGTAAAAATAAATGATCTTGGGAATGTGGTGAACATTGGAACGATCCACACCAGAGGGTTCGTCTATTCGCTTAATAAGGTCGTCTGAAAGATCTAATAAACAGCTCCTGAAGTATGGTTAGATACTTGATACTGCTAGGGACCTACACGCTTTGTGAAGCGAAAGGCTCCTTAAATTTGGCAGTGCTTCAAGATGTGAAAGTGGATCATTTGCCAATCTAGACCAATACAAGCTCAAGTCCCTAAGGTTCTGAAGTGATATGAACCCCTGTGGGATATTCTCCAACTTACCAACCAAAAAAAGCTTTTCCAATAACGGAGGAGGTGATTTCAATGCATCCAGACGAAGGATCCCATCCTCCTTAGCTGCCTTGACAGATAAGTGGCGATGCAGAGGCATATTTTGGATTGCATATCAAAAGTCCTCTTCATGTGAGCTTTCAACATTTGGGATAAAGAGTCCCACTAGTTTAGTCATGCTTCGGATCTCTTTCACCACAATGCTATTGGCTTCAACAATACCAAGAACTTGCAAGTTATTTAAAGTATTCACTTTTGGAGGAAACCGTGTTCCAATCACAAAATTGAAGTCAACTGTTTCATCCTTCAGTTGATTCGATAGCAAATACTTCAGGTTTCTCAGATTCACAATTCCATTTGGAAGAGCTTCAACCTGAGACTCAAAAAGGTTTCAAGTTTCAAGGTTGTACAATCTTCCAATGGATTCTGGCAACTTCTTGATCCGAGTTCTTTGCAGATTCAAATACCTCAGGTTGAACAAGGTGATGATGTGGTCCGGAAATGTTTCTATAGGAGCACCTCGTAGGTCTAACACCCTCAAGAGTTTAAAACCACATAGCAACTTATTAATCATAGTTGAATCAATAGTCCCACTTACAAAAAGAAGAAAGGACCGAAGTTGTGTCATACCCTCCCAAGGTTTTATTTCTTCCCGACTTCCTTGGATTGATAGACGGCGCATCACACCCTCTTCTCGTCTTGTGCCTATTTGTTCATCATATAAAGCACAAAATTTCTCTTCCTCCGATTTTAAAAGGGCAAGCTTCCGCAGCATATCATGCATCTTGCATGCTATTGGTAGCCCACAAATGTAGATGTCTACCACTTGAAGCAAGCTTCGACGAATTAATTCCACAAGATACCGATCGACAATTTCTTCTGGTGTCAATCCCCTGCCCTTCTCTATAAATCCCTCTGCCATCCACAATCTAGCAACTCTTTCTCTCTCTATTTCATAGTCTTCAGAGAATAAACAACAGTATAGAAAGCAATGCTTTAATCTGTAAGGCAGACCATTGTAGCTCAGCAGCAAAATGCTTTTGATAGGTTGAAGCATACTGTTATTGCTCAATTCCCAATTAAGGCTATTATAGGTTGTCTTCCATTCCAACTCTGAGCGTTTAGTAGAGTAGAGACCACCCAAATACACAACTGCAAGTGGAAGGCCATGGCACGTTTCAACATCTGTGGCCAAATCTTCAAGCCCCTGCGGACATCTTCTGGCATTCCATGGGAAGGCTTTCATACAAAATAAGTTCCAGGCTTCATTCTCTGCCAGTGGTTTGATGTGGTGAATATTGCTTCCAACTTCAAAAATATAGGGTCCGTACTGCGTTTAGGGGTCTGTACTTTTTTTTTGTCCCTTTTACGGGTCCACACTCTTATTTCCGATCCCTTTTAGGGGTCTCGGGCAGCCCCGTGGATGACGTGGACTGCCCGGTCCGGAGGTGATCCCCATTTTCTAACAAATTGCAGCTCTTAAGGTGCGTGTGTTGCATGCGCTACCCACCTTGTCAAGTAGGCCCCACTTTTATATTTTTATTGTAAAAAAATATTTTAAATTTTTTAATACAAATTTAATTTATTAAATTATTTAACATAAATAGGAAAAAAAGGAAAAAAGAGTTAGGAAAATTGTTCCCTATCTCCCTTCCTCTCCCTTCTTCTTCCTCCAACACTTCGACTACTTTCTCTTCCCCCTTTCTGCAGCAACCAACCAACCAAAATCTAAAAGAATCACCCCTAACTTAACCTTAAAGATCTCCCCAATTTTCCCCACTTCCACCATGATTTGAAAACCAACCAACTCCTTATTCCTTACTCCACACCCAACGCACACAAAAGAAATTGAGAAAAAAACACACACACACACAAAATCCACGGTGATGATTGGTGAATGCATAAGGATAGTAACTGCAGTTGGGAGAGGAGAAGGTTGTCGTTGTTTCTGTTGGTGGTGAATTGAAATCCAGAGACAAGAAGAAGAAGGGTGGTGAATTGAAATCCAGAGATAAGAAGAAGAAGAAGGAGAAGAAGAAGCGATGTTAGGGTCTCAAAGCTTAGGGGACCAATCCAGGTGTGGACGTCCATGGGTCCTTGACCAAATCGTTAAAAACGCAGCCTAGAGGAAGCACTCCCACCTGGTATCCTCGTGCAAATCTGCCCTCGACAAGCTCAGCTCAATCTCAGATTCTCCCTCCCTCCCCTCCCCTCCCCAACTCCCCTCTCTCCGGCGTCACCCCTTCCGATGTGGATTCCCTCCTCCGCCCTTGATACCAACTACGCCAATGTTTCCCAACCCACCCTCGATTGCTGCTTCCGCCTCTTCTCCCTCGGCCTCCTCCGCGGAGATCGGCTTCACCACCTACACCCCCCTTCTCATCGCCCTCATCCATGCTGCTTGCAAGGTCTGCTCTTTGCCCTCCTCGCCGCCGTTCGATCCCCATGAAGATTCAAATATTCATTGATTTTATTTTGGGGGTTTGCGTTTTTTTGTTTATTCAGTGGGTGATGATTTGATATGGGAGATTTAAGGTACAATGTTGCTGATCGTTAGGGGGTTTAATTGTTTTATTATTTTTATTATTTCTGTTAAACAATTTAATAAATTTTTTAAAAATAGAAATAATTTTTTGTAAACAAAATGCAAAAATGGGGCCTGCTTGACACGGTGGACAGCGCGTGCAGCACAAGCGCCTTTCGCACTCTAATTTGTGAGAAAATAGGGGCGTGTATACCTCACCTCCGGACCAGGCAGTCCACGTCATCCACGGGGCTGCCCGAGACCCCTAAAAAGGATCGAAAATAAGAGTGTGGAGCCGTAAAAGGGACAAAAAAAGTACAAACCCCTACATAGTACTTTTAAAACAGTACAGACCCTATATATGCTATTTACCCCTAGTTTAATCATGCTTCGAATCTCTTTCACCACAATGCTATTGGCTTCAACAATACCAAGAACTTGCAAGTTATTTAAACTATTCACTTTTGGAGGAAATCGTGTTCCAATCCCAAAATTGAAGTCAACCGTTTCATCCTTAGCAAATATTTTAGTTTTTTCATATTCACAATTCCATTTGGAAGAGCTTCAACTTGAGACTAAAAAAGGTTTCAAGTTTCAAGGTTGTACAATCTTCTAATGGATTCGGCCAATTTCTTGATCCGAGTTCTTTGCAGATTCAAATACCTCAGGTTGAACAAGGTGATGATGTGGTCCGGAAATGTTTCTATAGGAGCACCTCGTAGGTCTAACACCCTCAAGAGTTTAAAACCACATAGCAACTTATTAATCATAGTTGAATCAATAGTCCCACTTACAAAAAGAAGAAAGGACCGAAGTTGTGTCATACCCTCCCAAGGTTTTATTTCTTCCCGGCTTCATTGGATTGACAGACGGCGTATCACACCCTCGTCTCGTCTTGTGCCTATTTGTTCATCGTATAAAGCACAAAATTTCTCTTCCTCCGATTTTAAAAGGGCAAGCACCCGCAGCATATCATGCATCTTGCATGCTATTGGTAGCCCACAAATGTAGATGTCTACCACTTGAAGCAAGCATCGACGAATTAATTCCACAAGATACCGATTGGCAATTTCTTCTTGTGTCAATCCCCTGCCGTTCTCTATACATCCCACTACCATCCACAATCTAGCAAGTCTTTCTCTCTCTATTTCATAGTCTTCAGGGAATAAACAACAGTATAGAAAGCAATGCTTCAATCTGTAAGGCAGATCATTGTAGCTCAGCAGCAAAATGCTTTTGATAGGTTGAAGCATACTGTTATTGCTCAATTCCCAATTAAGGCTATTATAGGTTGTCTTCCATTCCAACTCTGAGCGTTTAGTAGAGAAGAGACCACCCAAAGACACAACTGCAAGTGGAAGGCCATGGCACTTTTCAACATCTTTGGCCAAATCTTCAAGCTCCTGCGGACATCTTCTGGCATTCCATGGGAAGGCTTTCATACAAAATAAGGTCCAGGCTTCATTCTCTGCCAGTGGTTTGATGTAGTGAATATTGCTTCTAATTTGAAAAAATTTTGCTGCTACATCCTCCATCCGAGTTGTAATGATGACCCATCAGCCGTTCTGGCTATTCAGAAGTGCAACTTTAATGTTATTCCAAAGCTCTGTATCCAATACATCGTCTAAAACAACCACATATCTCTTCCTTACAAGGTAGTTGACAAGCATCTCCACTAGCTGTCTATAACTCATTGTAATCAAATCTAATAGAACTGCTTGCTTGGCTGCTTCGTAAAATTGTCGAATGGAGCTCCTAAGCAAGTCTTCGATGGAGTAGGTTTGCGAGACAGTAATACAAGCACTACATTCGAAATGCCGCTTTACAATTTCGCAATTGTATGCCTTTGCAATAAGAGTGGTCTTCCCAGCCCCACCCATCCCCACCACTGAAATGGTTGTTCTTTGCAGCTCTCTAGTGGTCAGCCATCTGATCAACATTTGATGCTCATCTTTTGAAGCCTACAAGATCATCATCTTTGAGGAACAGAGAAGATTCCCCAAGTAGCACTCTATGATCAGACGGAGAGCTTCTGCTGCCTTCCACGCTCTCAGTACCATAGCGTCGGCTCCTCTGCTCTGCATTGTGGATCGTACTTTTGATCTTTCGAAGCTTGGAGCCGATGTTACGTCTCGCCCAAAGATCCTTCGGGAAGGCACTGGCATTTCGAACATATTGAACGATCTTCTTCTTACCCCGATGCCTGTTTGTGGAGTACATGAACTCATCAATGATATCTTCAACATCATAAGCCAAATCCCTGATTTCTGACACCCAACTCTTCTCTCCTTTGGTTTGAGGTCCCCTTCTGTCGCAGTCCTCAAAGAATGATCTCATGCTTTCTAGTTCCCACCTCATATCTTGAAGTTCATCACCTACTCCTCCTAGCAAAGCAGTCTCAGTCTCTAGAACATAAATTATTTTGGTAATCACTGCCTCTGGAACTACTTGTTGAACAAAGTTCTGCTATCACAACGTGAACAATGCGCAGCACTAAGCACTAACCTTTCACACTACCAACCTCGTCACACAGACAGACTGTGCTGAGACTAAGCAAGACTAACTTGCACAGGCAGGTTGCACAAAACCTGAGATGAGGAAGATAGAAAAACTTACAAACACTAACAACCAGACAACAAATAAGAATAGAGAGAAAACTCTCTTAAAAACACTCAGAGAAATGCTAGAGAGAGATATTTGAAGGCTTGGGATGTATTTTCCATTAGAAACAAGGCCTTTATATAGGCTACAAGAACTAACAATCTATAAATTAGGAAATTACCAAATCAAACAGATATTTAACAATCAATATCAAATCTAAATCATAACAGCCTAGATATAATATAGAAGGAGTTGATCTTTAACACTCCCCCTCAACACCAACTCCCGCTCTTTCCACCATGCCGAGCTGACGACAAAAGCGTTCAAACTTGTTGCTACGCAAGCCTTTTGTGAACACATCTGCGACTTGATCTCCAGTCATCACCTGCCTCAGCTCCAATTCTTCTTCAAGGTCTTTTTCCCTAATAAAGTGATAATGAACCTCCACGTGTTTAGTTCTTGCATGAAACACGAGATTCTCAGCCAAACGTATTGCTGATTGATTATCACAATACAAAGAAACTGCATACTCAATTGACTGATGCAAATCCTTCAACAACTGCACAAGCCAAGTGCTCTCTTGAGCTGCCATTGTTGCAGCTAGATACTCCGCTTCTGTTGTGGACAAAGACACTGTTGGATGTCTTTTACTGCACTAAGAAACTACTCCAATTCCGAATTTAAAAACATACCCAGTAGTTGAACGTTGAGTATCATGATCACCTGCATAGTCAGCATCACAGTAGCCAACTAATCTGCAGTCTTCACCTCTCCTGTACAGAATTCCATTGTCAAGTGTACCCTTGATATATCTCAAGATTCTTCTGACTGTTTCCAAATAAGGCTCGTTTGGGTTTTGCATATACCGGCTCATCACACCGACCGCATAGGAGGTGTCTGGTCTTGTTTAAACCAGATATATCAAACCACCCACCAATTGATGATGCATCAATGCATCTTCCAAATCTTTTCCTTCATAAGCACACAACTTGGCGTTTGGCTCCATAGGCGTCGATATTGGTTTGCAATCGTGCAATCCAAATTTCTTCAGCAAATCTTTGCAATATTTCTGTTGATGAAGAAAAATACTTTCTTGTGCACAGTCAATTTCAAGACCAAGAAAGTGCTTCGGCCATCCAAGCTCTTTCATCTGGAAGCGAACTAACAAATTTTGCTTTGTTTGGAGAATTTCCTCTTCATTATCTCCAGTGAGGATTAAAACATCCACATAGACCAGCACTATAGCTAACTTCCCTCCACTAGCTTTAACAAACAAGCTAGAATCTGCAGTTGTCACAGCATAACCACCCTGGACTAAAAACTCAGCAATTTTGCCATACCAAGCCCTTGGTGCTTGTTTGAGTCCATAGAGAGCCTTCCGAAGTTTACATACATACTCGGGATGATCTTGACTCTCAAACCCTTTGGTTGATTCATGTAGATCTCTTGATCCAGCTCCCCATGCAAAAATGCATTCTTCACGTCCATCTGCCACAAGTTCCAGTTCTTATTTAGCAGCAAGTGCTAGTAGAACTCGCATAGTTGTAAGTTTTGCGAATGGACTAAACATTTCTTCATAGTCTAGTCCATACTGTTGAGAGAATCCTCGAGCTACCAATTGAGCCTTGTACCTCTCAATCGATCCATCTGTGCGACGTTTTATCTTGTAAACCCATTTGCTAGAAATAGGCTTTACTCCTCCTGGCAGTGGCACAAGCTCCCAAGTCTGGTTATGATCCAATGCTGAAAGATGCTTCTTCAAAATTCTCAGGTTCTTTCACATCTTCTACAGCAGCAGTATTGGCAAACTTGGGATTCAGCTTCTTAGGTCTTATCGATCTTCTCGGCTGAGCTGGCACTTCAGCTGCAACCAACTCGCCTTCTTCACTTGACTCACTATCTCCACATGGCTCACCTTCTTCATGCTCAGCTGCACTCAGCTGATATGCACAAATTTCACATAGCAATAACGGCATGAAAACGTCTTTATTATTATTATTTTGAATAAAAATCATACATTTACTTATCTTTCCTTGTTTAATTGTTGAATGAATTTCTCTGACTGATAATTATGATTTCAGGTGTAAAATCAGCCCATTTCGCTACCGAAAACGATCAATTTTAGCCAAAGCTGGAAACCGGGTAGAAACTTGAGCACAGTTCACTCTTTTGTCAATTTCAAAAGCCTCAAATGTTCAATTAATGTGAAACCAGTTGGAGATGAGAGTAGACATCCTGAGCTTTCCAGTGGTATAAAGTTCATAATTTTTGGCCTTGTGGATTAGGAGCAGTAATTAATTCAATTCAGTCTAGACGTGCAGGAATCCTGCACTGGCCACCGACCCAGTCTCAGTATTTCCATCATAACGCCTACTACACAAGTCCAATTCGGGAGTTCTTTATATGAAAAGAAAGATAAAAGAATTATCTACAACTTTTTAGAGTATTCTAAAGTCCACTTCGGCTGTATAAAGGTCCCAAATATGCTTGCAAGTCTCGTGTCATAAGTTGTTAACAATGTGACCCCTTCTAGTAGAGCATCATGGCAACCATTAGCACATGCTTTGTTGGACAATCTAAGTGGACAACCTGGAAGGCCTTCAAGGAGTATAAAACAGCCTGGAAACCAACACAATTTCCTGGAAAGAAAACTCAACTATTAGCACATGCAAAAAGAAGGAATATTCATGTTAGGGTGGAAAAGTAAGTGGCAACCCATCCATTACAACCACCCCACCAGCAATGCCTTCAACATTCAGACCCTTTCCAGCACGATTTTGGTGGCTAAAGGAGAATAAAATATGTCATCTCCAAGCTGTCCAACTAATGAAGAAGCACTATAAAAGAGTGAGAGCTGAAGGGGGAGAGGGGTAAGACACACACACTTTGAAACCAAAATTCTGTCAAGATGTTTTTCCTTTGATTTCTTGTGAGATTGTTTGTGAGGGTATCATGTCTTTTCTATTTTTATTTGTTGTTCCAGGTTCAGTCATGAACTAATCTTCATTCTAGATCATAGGGGTGTAGCCGACCCCAAATTTGCGATGGTTTGATGTACTATTTGCTGCAGTTCATTTACAAGGTAATTTTGATTGATTGTTGTGAGCTTAATTCTTGTTTTAAGGATGTGGCCAGCTTTATTGCAACTTCTAGATAATATGTGAAGTACCGAGAGGAGAAGTCTATTATCCGAAAATCATCAATCATCGTTAATCTAAATGCTGAAAGGGTTAAGGTTACCTTGGAATCCTTAGCAACAACAAGCTTCATGGCTCCTAGAGGTAATTTAGTTGACGAAAGTAATTAGGTGACTCTTTGAGACGAGACTAGATTGGCGAGAGTGGAAGGTTTCACTATAGGTAGTTACTCATCAAAATTCATATGTTCGGCTGCAGGCTTCAATTAAAATAGTACATTGATCCATGGAAAAGAAAAGGCGGTGCATTCCCGAATGATCTAGGCCTTTTATCATTGCATTGTTGCTTTGTTTATTGCTTCCATTATCATTTTTACTTTTCGTCCTCTTCTCATTCAATTTGATTTGCTTCCTTATGAATCTCCAATCTGAGATTATTTATCTTCATTTATTTTTGGCCATACAATTGAATTGAATATTATCTTGCCTAGTCTCTGTGGATACGACCTTGAGTACCACGACGATTCTATGCACTTGCAGAAAAACTTGAAGTGGTCAATCCTGCAAGTGCACAGAAACGTCGTGCTACTCAAGGTCGTATCCATAGAGACTAGTCAAAATAATTTTTGATTCAATTGTATGGCCAAAAATAAATGAAGATAAATAATCTCATATTGGAGATTCATAAGGAAGCAAATCAAATTGAATGAGAAGAGGACGAAAAGTAAAAATGATAATGGAAGCAATAAACAAAGTAACAATGCAATGATAAAAGGCCTAGATCATTCGGAAATGCACCGCCTTTTCTTTTCCATGGATCAATGTACTATTTCAATTGATGCCTGCAGCCAAACACATGAATTTTGATGGGTAACTACCTATAGTGAAACCTTAAACTCTCGTCAATCTAGTCTCGTCTCAAAGAGTCACCTAATTACTTTCGTCAACTAAATTACCTCTAGGAGCAATGAAGCTTGTTGTTGCTACGGATTCCACGATAACCTAAACCCTTTCAGCATTTAGATTAAAGATGATTGATGATTTTCAGATAATAGACTTCTCCTCTTGATACTTGATCTATTATCTAGAAGTTGCAATAAAGTTGGCCACTCACTTAAAAAAAGAATTAAACCCACAACAATCAATCAAAATTACCTTGTAAATGAACTGCAGCAAATAGTACATCAAATCATAGCAAATTTGGAGTCGGCTACATCCCTATGATCTAGAATGAAGATTAGTTCCTGACTGAACTTGGAACAACAAATGAAAATAAAAAAGACATGATATCCTCACAAACAATCACACAAGAAAATCAAAGAAAAAACAAGTTGACATAATTTTGGTTTCAAACTGTGTGTGTCTTACCCCTCTCCCCCTTCAGCTCTCACTCTTTTATAGTGCTTCTTCACTAGTTGGACAGCTTGAAGATGTCATATTTTAATGTCCTTTAACCACCAAAATCATGCTGTAAAAGGCCTGAATGTGGATGGCATTGCTGGTGGAGTGGTTGTAATGGATGGGTTGCCACTTACTTTTCCACCCTAACATGAATATTCCTTCTTTTTGCATGTGCTAGTAGTTGAGCTTCCTTTCTAAGAAATTATGTTGGTTTCCAGGTTGTTTTATACTCCTTGAATGCCTTCCAGGTTGTCCACTTAGATTGTCCAATAAAGCATGTGGTAATGGTTGTCAAGAGGCTCTACTAGAAGGGGTCAAATTGTCAACAACTTATGACCCGAGCCTTGCAAGCATATTTGGGACCTTTAGACAGCCGCATTGGACTTTCAAATATTCTACAAAGTTGTAGATAATTCTTTTATCTTTCTTTCCATATAAAGAACTCCCGAATTGGACTTGTGTAGTAGGAGTTATGACGAAAATACTGAGACTGTGTCGGTGGCCAGTGCAGGATTCCTACACGTCTGGACTAAATTGAATTAATTACTGCTCCTAATCCGCATGGCCAAAAATTATGAACTTTATACCACTGGAAAGCACATGATGTCTACTTTCATCTCCAACGAGATTCACATTACTTGAACATCTGAGGCCTTTGAAATTGACAAAAGAGTGAACTATGCTCAAGTTTCTGCCCAGTTTCCATCTTTGGCCGGAATTGATAGTTTTCGGTAGCGAAATGGGCCGATTTTACACCTGAAATCATAATTGTCAGTTCGAGAAATTCATTTAACAATTAAAAAAAGAAAGATAAGTAAATTTATGAAGTTTATTCAAAATAATAATAATAATAAAGAAGTTTTCATGTCTTTATTACTATGTGAAATATGTGCATATCAAATACCCCAAACCTAAACTTTTGCTTGTCACCAAGCAAGACAAATTATAAACATAATGAGAAGAAAATGAGATGCACCGATTTCTTTTCTCAACTCTGATCCAATGTGACTTGCTTATAATTAACTTGTTCCTTAGACTAAAAAGAGACATGAAAATCAAAAGCAAATCAAGGCACTTCACTCAGCTAAGTTTAACAAAGAAAACAAAGATCAAATTTCTTTACAAGAATATACTAGTCAGTCCTTCTTTGGTATTGCTTTTGATCAATAAGAGGTGTTTGAACATCCCATATGCACATCCAAGGTTTCTACTTCCACTAATGGACACAACTCTTGAATTTGAGATCATTAGGACTTTAAGGGTTGTAATGAGGCAAGGTTGGTGTATCAATAAGGGATAAAGGCAAAACAAAATATCTATTTTAAGTTGTGGATTTTCCTCCTAAAGTTGAGTTTGCTCTTCTCATTGATTGACTATGCTATTGTCCTCTGATCTCTTTTTTTTTTTACTCATAGCTATCGTACGCCCATGTTCGTTAAATTTTGATGAACAACAGCGATGACCACAATGTAGTGAAGAAAGGTAAAAAGCCACTGAATGTTGGTGTTCATAGGTGCATAACTGCGAGTTCTGTTGTCTTTCCTGCAACAAGTTCAGTCAATTTTCTTTCAATGTGCAATACCAGTGACAGGAGGTTAAATATCATCAACTTAAAAGAGTAGGATAAATCAAAGAAAATTATGTTGATCAGGCACATGATGGTCACTTCATTGGCTACAAAGGGGTGAAAGGTGATTAATGTATAGAAGACAATATTTGACCATCAAACTATGCTCAAAGTGGTGAATTAGGGATAACGTGATCAAGGGTTGGCTAAGGCTTATATGTGGTGAAATTCAAGGGATGCCTAACTCATTTCTCAAATCAAGGTTGTGTCTAAAATTCGCCTTAGTAAAAACATTGGATATGTTCTAGGATTATGCAATTAAATGCAATTGAAGCACCTCAATTTTTAAAAGCTAAGAGCAAACCAAATCCTTAGGACACCTTCCTAGTGATCTTGATTAGAAATCCAAACTTGCCTTTTATTAAACTCTTATGAGCTAGATGACTTGAAAACTTTTATTTATGTCATGAATTAGCTGCTTTATAAGTCATGCAAGGAAAAAATTTAATCGAATCAACAAAGTCCCATTGTCTCAGATTTGATCAAGAAGAATAAAGGAGTAAGTGGAAAAACAAAACAACAAGCATCAGTAAAATGAAAACAACAAATGCAATTGTGTCCTCACTGAATTGAAATGCAATTACACATAGCATTTGAATAAAATAGAAAATGTAATGCCCCAAGTAATAGACTGGTCAAGAATAACCTCCAAGGCTGGGCCGAAACTACGTGGACCAAAAGCTTAAGCTTGTGGTTATTTGGTAGCCAAGTACTTGGTGCATATATACCCAAGACCTCTCTCACTCTCTTCCGATGTGGGACTTGGGTCATCACATTCTCCCCTCCTTTAGACCTTGCGTCCTCACGAGGGGAGCCCAATTCAAATCAAAGTGGCACCCCGATCACCGGGTCGTACCAATCGTAATCTCAGTATAAACCCCTGAGACACGGGCCATAAGGCCCAAGCCCATCCGAAAGTGGAGTGAGATCGGCTCCGCTACCATTTGTATCGCCCCAAGTAATCGACTGACCCAGAATAACCTCCAAGGCTGGGTCAAAACCACGTGGCCCAAAAGCTTAAGCTTGATGTTATTTGGTAGCCAAGTACTTGGTGCATATATACCCAAGACCTCTCTCACTCTTTTCCGATGAAGGACTTGGGTCATCACAGAAAAGGAAAAGAAAAATTCTAAGAACGAATAGTATGATAAGGTGAATGACAACATGCATGACAACTAGCTTATCAAAGTATGCTTTGAAGCATCAAATATATAAGTTTAAAAGTTTGAGTTTAGGAATGCTTCTCTATTTGACGTGAAGTCTTCATGCTCCTTGGTTTCAGCCACTTGATCCTCTTTCCTTCTTTTTTCTCGGATTGCCTCCCGAATAGCTCTTCTTTAACGCCTTTAAGCTAGACATGAGGCTTGTCAAGGCATAGGCGGGTTTTCTAGTGACAAAATCACTTGTTCGCCAATTTTGTCCCCCGTTTTGAACAGCTTGAGGCGATGTCCATTGACTTTGAATGGCTCAGATGCTCCATCGGTGATCTCCACAGCTCTATGGGGAAAGCTTTGAACTACGGTGAATGACCCGAACCACCTAGATCGAAGCTATCTGGGAAAGAGCTTCATTCTAGAATTGAAGAGAAGCACTTTGTCTCCTGGATGGACCTCTTTCTTCAGAATATGCTTGTCATGTCATTTCTTTGTTCTCTCCTTATAGATGCGGGAGTTCTCATAGGCTGCAAGGCGCAACTCCTCTAACTCATTAAGCTGCAAAAAGCGGTGTTCTCCTGTTGCCTTCATGTCTAAATTGATGTTCTTGATAGCCCAATAGGCCTTGTGCTTAAGTTCAACGGGCAAGTGGCATGCCTTTCCATAGACAAGTCGGTAGGGAGTTGCTCCAAGAGGGGTCTTGTAGGCTGTCCTATATGCCCAAAGCGCATCGTCGAGCTTGAGGGCCCAATCTTTATGAGTTTGTCCTACCGTCTTCTCCAAGATTTGCTTGATTTGTCGATTGGAGACCTCTACATGCCCACCTTTTTGGGGATGGTAGGATGTTGCCACCTTATGAGTGACTCCATATCTCTTCAAGAGGTCAGCAAACTTTCTGTTGCAAAAGTGGGAACCGCCATCACTTATAATGGCTCTTAGAACTTCAAATCTAGTGAATATATTCCTTTTCAAGAACTTAGTCACCACATCAGTCGTGTTTGTTGGTGAGGCAATTGCTTCCACCCATTTTGAGACATAATCCTTCCGACTAGGATGTATTCATTCTTCAAGGAAGAAGGGAAAGGGCCCATAAAATCAATTCCCCAAACATCAAATTCTTCCACCTCTAATATGTTGGTTTGAGGCATCTCATTTCTTTGAGAAACATTCCCGGTTCTTTGGCATTGATTGCATGCATCAACAAAGTGCTTGGCATCTCGAAAAAGTGTGGGCCAATAAAAACCAGATTGCAACACCTTTGTTGCTGTCTTGTCAGCTCCATGGTGTCCCCCATATGGTGAATTATGGCAGCAAGTAAGGACGTCTCGAAATTCTCCATCAGGGACACATCTTCGAATCATGCCGTCTCCACATCTCTTGAACAAAAGAGGATCATCCCATATGTAGTACTTCAGATCTGAAAAGGACTTCTTGTTTTGATTGTAGTCCAAGTTGAGTGGTAAAGCCCCACATGCCAGGTAATTGACATATGACGCAAACCATGGTGTTACTTTGTTGAAGACTCTTTGGACTGCTACAATCAAGTTCTTGTCATGAAAGGAATCATCAATTGGAACTTCACTGCTCCCAACTTTCTCTTGTTGCTCTTGTGTCAATTGGGAAAAATGATCGGCTACTACATTTTCGGTACCCTTATTGTTTTTAGTTTCAACATCGAACTCTTGAAGAAGCAGGATCCACCTAAGTAGGCGAGGCTTGGCTTCTTTTTTCGTCAACAAATACTTGAGTGCAGCATGGTCGGTATGCACAATCACTTTGGAGCCGAGTAAGTATTGCCGAAACTTCTCAATAGCAAACACCACAGCCATGAACTCTTTCTCCGTGGTTGCATAGTTGACTTGAGCATCATCCAAGGTCCGGCTTGCATAGTAGATGCCATGAACATTGCCATCCTTTTTGGGTGCGCTTGGAACGCGAGACAGGGACGGGCGCGTTTGGATCATGGGATGAAGTAAAAATGATAATGGAAGCAATAAAGAAAGCAACAATGCAATGATAAAAGGCCTAGACCATTCGAGAATTCACCGCCTTTCCTTTGTCATGGATCAATGTACTATTTCAATTGAAGCCTGTAGCCAAACACATGAATTTTGATGGGTAACAACCTATAGTGAAACCATACGCTCTCGCCAATCTCGTCTCGCCTCAAAGGATCACCTAGTTGCTTTCGTCAATTAAATTACCTCTAGGAGCAATGAAGCTTACTAGTGCTACGGATTCCACGGTAACCTAAATCCTTTCAGCATTTTCGGATAATAGACTTCTCCTCTCGATACTTCACCTATTATCTAGAAGTTGCAATAAAGCTGGCCACTTCCTTAAAACAAGAATTAAGCTCTCAACAAACAATCAAAATTATCTTGTAAATGAACTATAGCAAATAGTACATCAAACCATAGCAAATTTGGGGTCGGCTACACCCCAATGATCTAGAATGAAGATTAGTTCATGACTGAACTTGGAACAACAAATGAAAATAGAAAAGACATGATATCCTCATCAGCTCGCCTCTTCTACTCGGCTCGCTATCTCCACTTGGCTCACTTTCTTCACTCGACCTACCTTCCTCATTTGGCCTTTGGTGCATACCTGTTCGTCAAGGACTTTGAGCTACAGCTACACCATCTTCACCATCTTTTAAAACTTTAACTTCTTCTAAACTTAGCTGAACTTGAGAAGACTCCACTGTCTCTTTCAGATTATATAAATCTGGCAGTGCTTCCTTTTCTGTGGACCACCATGTAGATGCCTCATCAAAACTACACCATCTTCATCGTTTGAACAACCTAAATCAACAGTCCAGTTGCTCTCATAATCGACTTGATTATGTTTTATTGTTGTAAATGCAAATTCCTTGTCTTCTGCAGCAAACAATGCTTCAGCATTCCATTCTTCTTCATATTCGAATAAGGCAGCATTGCTTTCCATGACTTTCTTCTTAGACCAACAGTCTTTCGCCATGTGTCCCTTCTAGTTTTTCGAGTCTCCTTCACAAGTGCTCGTCTCACCATGATGACTTTTAAACTTGTCACCATTCTTCTTGGATCCATCACCACCACGCTGCTTGGAATTCCACTTACTCTTCTTTGCATAGAGTGCCTCTTCTTCATTCTTCAGTGAGACTCCTCCCATTTGCTTAGCTAAGTCTTCTTGACTCGCTAGCAAATTTTCAAATTTCTCAACTGATGGCTATTTTGGCCAACCTTGTACAGCAGCAATAAAGCTTCTAAATTCTGGCCTTAAACCATGGATAAGAATTCTCTTCATCCTGGAATCGCCGATAGATGGTTCTAGATCCAACTCCGAAATCTCACGACACAAGAACTTCACTTTGTGAAAGTATTGTGCTATTGTCATGTTGCCTTGTGTCACCGACAACAACTCGTTCTCTAAAAGTTGAAGCTTCGTATCATTTCTTTTAGAGAACCGAGTGACAAGTATATCCCAAAATTCTTTCGGAGTTTCAGCTTTTTGTATGCATTGCAGTATTTCCTTTTCTACTGTTGTCTTCAAAGCGAACATAGCCTTGCCCATGTTAATCTTCTACTTCCGCAGCTCTCTGTTTATATCTGCTGGTTGTGCTACCTCGGTACCATTGACCACTTCCCACAGATCTTGTCCTTGCAAGTAGGACATCATGCAGGTTGACCACGTACTGTAGTTGTTGTTGTTGAGCTTCTCCATTGCCCCGATAACTTGTAGGTCGGTCATTGTATCAACAAAAATTCTCACAAAACACCGCTACATGATCTCCCCGAAGGACCTACTCCGCTACCAAATTGTTGAACAAAGTTCCACTATCACAACGTGAATAATGCACAGCACTAAGCACTAACCTTTCACACTACCAACCTCGTCACACAGGCAGACTGTGCTGAGACTAAGCAAGACTAACTTGCACAGGCAGATTGTGCAGAACCTGAGTTGAGGAAGATAGAAAAACTTACAAACACTAATAACCAGACAACAAATAAGAATAGAGAGAAAACTCTCCTAAAAACACTCAGAGAAATGCTAGAGAGAAATGTTTAAAAGCTTGGGATGTATTTTCTATTAGAAACAAGGCCTTTATATAAGCTACAGGAACTAACAATCTAACCTATAAATTAGGAAACTACCAAATCAAATAGATTTTTAACAATCAAGATCAAATCTAAATCATAACAACTAGATATAATCTAGATGGTGTTGATCTTTAACACTACTGCCATGCTTCTTTTCATTTTTCTCCTCTCCTCCTGTATCACAGTTATATAAGAACAGATAATTTATGTTTGATGGGGTAATTTTGATGTTCCATAAGTTACAAACCTTTGTCTAGCTCCAAGTCAACCAAGTTTGGTGAGGGACCACGAAACAAATGGAAATGGAACTTTTGCTACAGAAGAGAGCTTCTGCAAATAGAAATTGAATTCAAATCAGATACTTCCACAGTGGATAGCCATGAATGTCTGTGTTAAATGTACTACAAAAATAATAAAATTAGAATGAAACCAATATTGATGTACCAAATACTTTTACAGTGGATAGCCAGGATGAAGCAAGAGCATTTCATGAGTTAAAGTTTACAGCTTGCAAGATTTTGACCATAATTCAATAATCACCCAAAGCTGGTTTTACTGCATAGTTCCAAATACAATGCCGTAGAAGTGTTAATGCACGAAGATTTTGTAAAACAGCTTATACTAAAGCCTACAGCCACCATCTACCAAAGCAAATGTGAACTAGACAATATGCTGTGTGCTGTAATAGATATAGTGATCTGCAATTTCAACTTTGCATGAACATGGCAACCAAGCTACAGGCAGATAAGTTTCATGTGGCAATGAAATACAGGCAGCAGTGAAGTGAGGTGAAATAGAATTTCATGTGGCAGAGAAGAGTTGCTCTCTTTCTCAGATTCAACTCTCTTAGGTGCATTCCTTAAGGTTTTGAGCTCAAACAGTTTCACCTACTTCAATGAAACATACAACAGACAAATCTTGGTTAAGCTTCCATATTCAGAAAAGAAAAGGGAAATTGCATAACCTCATACATAACTCATGTCCAGCAATCAATTAAAGGAAAAAACAAAAGAAGACGAAGAAGAAAGCATAACCCATGTTCATAGTAGTCAAATTTTAGCAGGATTACCTCAACAGAGAAAACTGGCTGTTCAAACTTCTTCTCCAGTAATGAATTGTATAGCTTCTGCTTTAGAAATGACTTCTACACTAGTTTACGAAGAAAAAAACTTTAGGAAAAGCAGTGTAACGTGGCTGAGTGGCACCACTAGCTAAAATCTTTGCACCGACAGACCCCAATTCATTTGTCTGCTTCTTAGTATTAAAATATAATACAAGTTTGAACATCGTCTCCTCTCTTAGCTTCAGATTAATTAATTACACTACGAATATGGTCCAACTTTCTAGGATGTCTCGTTTGTGGAGATTTCACGTGCCATTACAACTTGCGTCCATCTAGATAACTGAGAAGAATCTATTTTTTTATTGTTTGCCTAACATGTTACAACTTGCACTTAATTTAGTTGTTACCGTCTTATTTACTAAAACACAATGATGAACTCTGATTCTGGCGTAGATTGGACTCACTTTGTTACTAGATTGATCAAGAAGCAATTTGGAATTTTTTTTCTGTCACGAAAATGGGCTGGACCAAGACTAATGGCTTCGGTTCCGGACTGATCCCAGTCTCTTAGAATATGCTAAAGCTGACCCATTAAAATCGTGATTAATTCATATATTTTTCAGGTTTGATTACTACGATCTTCCTAAATTCATTAGGTTAATCAACCGACTTAGAGTTAAAGCTCGTGGGTTATATGTATACTATTTATCTTTGTATTTGTAAATCAAGACTGCACATCAATCAAACATACACATTTACCATATCTCTTTACTTTATTATGTCTTTTACTTTAGTTGTAACTTAACAAATCGTTACCATTGGTTATGTTAAGGGTAACATATAGATCTTACCCAAAGCTTAATCTAGAGAGTGCGGCCTGTCGAATCATCTAGGTGTTTGCCCACCAACAAGTAACTAGACACCTTTGTCTAGGTATTGGTCACCCAGACATGTACCTTAGCCTTCTTCTTCTCGAGTAAATTGGTCCACAGACAGATATTTGAGTTTGCTCTAGCCCATATATTGGTCCTTCTCCCGACCAAAGTAGTGCGCAGCACCACTCGTCTAGCCCAAAAGTAAGGTTGAGCAAACCTACCATACTGAGTGGAACGAATTGACCGATTGCGGTACGGGTTCGGTCAACAAATCATAGTAATAATTTCGTGCGGTCGGTATCATTCCATGCCAAATTGGGTCGGTAAGAATGCTGGATGACTGGGTCAGTACGTTGGGATACCGATTTATAACCCTATTCACCGATCTATAAATACCAAATAACTTATTCCTTCCCAACCCAAATTCGTTTTCTTTCATTTCACCGAATCGCCAGTTTACGGAGTACATGAGCTCGTCAATGACGTCTTCAACATCATAGGCCAAATCCCTGACTTCCGCCACCCAACTCTTCTCTGCTTCCGTTTGATGTCCCCTTCGGTCGCTGTCCTCCAAGAATGATATCATGCTTTCTAAGTCATGAAATCACTGCCCCTGGAACTATACAGCCATACTTTTCTTCCTTTGTTATCAGAATTATATATGGCATTAGATCCACGTGATCAAGATAATTTACCCTGTACACTTCTTCTTTGGTCAATCCCTGTTGCATATCTATGTGTGACTTAAAAGAATCCAGAAAGGTATGAACACTCAAGGCCTCTTCATAAACTTCTTCTTGATTACTAATTTTTACTTGATTTGGCACGCTGTTTACGTATCTTTCTTGATTACTTATACTACCAAAACGCAAGGATCAGCAATGAATGATTTAAATATAATACACGTGGTATAAGCATGATATTGTTGTCCAATATCCGAGACAAACACAGGCATGTATCGTCTAAGAAACTAGAATGCAACTAGCAACCCCTCCATACACTTCTGCCCATATCTACTCCTTTATGACATCTGCTTATTGAAAAAATTAGATCTGGCTGGCAATAAGAGATAGTGATGCCAGGGAGGGCCACATTCCAGGGATCCAATTCGTAGTTTTGACAAAATGAAATGATGTTTTTTCTTAGCACTCAAGGCAGTCTCTCTTTGTTCAGACCAGGCTTCGAACTTATCTTATCTTTCGAGTTGCCTCCACTAGACTCCTCCTTCCCCTCCTGTGACTTTTTTTCTTCAGGCGTATCTTCACAAATTAAATACACAACAACATAATTAATAGCTAACCCAAATAATAGTGTATAATAATTTATGAGCAAGGATCTAGTTAAATAATATGTATTTATATAGGGAGTTTAGAAGGAAACCTGTTGTGTCCAAGCGTTTTTCTGTAGGAATAGAATCAAAGAATGAAGAAATGTTTCTACTTGACCACCCTGATGATGTCTGGTAAAAATAACCGACAAAGGGAATGTGCTGAACATTTGGACGATCCACACCAGATGGTTCTTCTATTCGCTTAACAAGATCCTCTCCAACATTTACCAACAACAGTTTTTCAAGTTTGGTTAGATGCTTGATACCACTAGGGACCTCCGTTAACATTCCGCAAGAGCCGATGCCTAATTGCCTGACTCCTGGCATAACTCCCATGGCTATTGTTATTCTTTGCAGATTAGAGCAATTATAAATGCCTAAGTTCTCAAGATTGGAAAATCCATTCTCGAATTCTAGGTTTTGCTCTTCATAGACTTTGGCAAGGTCAAGGCGCCTCAAATTCGGTAGTGCTTCAAGATGTGAAAGCGGATCGTCTGTCAGTCTAGACCCCAACAAGGTCAAGCGTCTCAGGTTCTGAAGTGCCTGAAACCATTGTGGGATATTCCCCAATTTCCCAATCAAAACAAGCTCTTCCAGGAATGGAGGAGGTGATTTCAATGCATCCATCCGAAGCATTTGATCCTCCTCAGCTGCCTTCACAGATAACTGGCGAAGCAGAGGCATATTTTGGATTGCAAAGCACAGGTCCTCTTCATGTGAGCCTTCAATATTTGAGATATAGAGTCTCACTAGTTGAGTCATGCTTCGGATCTCTTTCACCACAAAGCTATCGGCTTCAACACAGCCAAGAAATTGCAACTTATCCAAAGTGCTTAATTTCCGAGGAAATTGTGTCCCACAAACATAACCGAAGTCATAAATCATTTCTTCATTCAAATGATACGATAGCAAGAACTTTAGGTTTTTCAGATTCACAATTCCATTTGGAAGAACCACAACCTGAGTCTGAGAAATGTTTAAAGTTTCAAGGTTGTACAATCTTCCAATGGATTCTGGCAACTTCTTGATCCGAGTTCTTTTCAGGTTCAAGTACCTCAGGTTGAACAAGGTGACAATGTGGTCCGGCAACAACTCTATGGGAGCATCTTGTAGGTCTAACACCCTCAAGAGTCTAAAACCAGACACAAATTTATTTATCGTAGTTGGATCAACATCGTCACTCACAAAGAGATGAAAGGACCGAAGTTGTGTCATATCCTCCCAGAGTTTTATTTCTGCCCAACTTGCTTGGATTGATAGACGGCGTATCGCACCCTCTTGCCGTGTTACTCCTGTTCGTTCATCATATAAAGCACAAAAGTTTTCCTCCTCAGATTTTGAAATAGCAAGCTCCCGCAGCATATCATGCATTTTGCATGCTTTTGGTAGCCCAAAACCGTCTGTTTCAACCATTTGAAGCAAGCTTCGACGTATTAATTCCACAAGATACCGATCAGCAATTTCTTCTGGTGTCAATCCCCTGACCTTCTCTACAAATCCCTCTGCCACCCATAATCTAGCAAGTCTTTTCCTCTTTATTACATAGTCTTCAGGGAATAAACAACAGTACAGAAAGCAGTGCTTCAATCTATAAGGCAGATCATTGTAGCTCAGCAACAAAATACTTTTGATAGGTTGAAGCATACTGTTATTGCTCAATTCCCAATTTAGGCCATTATAGGTTGTCTTCCATTCCAACTCGGAGCGTTTAGTAGAGAAGAGACCACCCAAAGACACAACTGCAAGTGGAAGGCCTTGGCACTTCACAACAACATCTTTGGCCAAATCTTCGAGCTCTTGCGGACTTCTGCTGGCATTCCATGGGAAGGCTTTCATACAAAATAAGGTCCAAGCTTCAATCTCTTCCATTGGTTTGATGTGGTGAATATTGCTTCCAGCTTCAAAAGACTTTGCTGCTATGTCCTCCATCCGAGTTGTAATGATGACCCGACAACCATACTGGCTATTCGGAAGTGCAACTTTAATGTTATTCCAAAGCTCTGTATCCCATACATCATCCAAAACAACCACATATCTCTTCCTTTCAAGGAAGTTCACAAGCATCTCCACCAGCTGTCTATAACTTGTTGTAATCAAATCCAATGGAACTGCTTGCTTGGCTGCTTCGTAAAATTGTCGAATGAAGCTCCTAAACAAGTCTTCGATGGAGTAGGTTTGGGAGACAGTAATCCAAGCACTACATTCGAAATGCCGCTTTATAATTTCACAATTGTAGGTCTTGGCAATGAGAGTGGTCTTCCCAGACCCGCCCATCCCGACCACTGAAATGGTTATTCTTCGCAGTTCTCCAGTGGTCAGCCATCTGATCAACATTTGATGCTCATCTTTGAAGCCTACAAGATCATCATCTTTCAGGAAAAGAGATGATTCGCCAAGTAGCACTCTTTGATCAGTTGGAGAGCTTTTGCTGCCTTCCACTCGTTCACTACCATAACGCCGGCTTCTCTCTGCTGCATTGTGGATCATACTTTTGATCTTCCGAAGCCTGTTGGCAATGTCATGTCTCACCCAAAGATTTTTTGGGAAAGCACTGGCCTTTCGAACATGTTCAACGAGCTTGTTCCTACCCTGTCGCCTGCTTACGGAGTACATGAACTCATCAATGATGTCTTCAACATCATAGGCCAAATCCCTGATTTCGGCCACCCAATTCTTCTGACCTTCGGTTTGAGGTCCCCTTCTGTCGCTGTCCTCCAAGAATGATCTCATGCTTTCTAGCTCGCGCTTGATATCTTGAAGCTCATCACCTACTCCACCTAGCAAAGCAGCCTCACTATCTAGAACATAGATAATTTTGGTAATCACTGCCTCAGGAACTACTGCCATGCTTCTTTCTGTTCCTCTATTTGTTAATCCTCTATCACTGTTATATTAGATCCACATGGTCAGATAATTTATGTTTGATGGGCAGTTTTGAGGTTTACATAAGTTAGTGTCTCACCAAGTCAACCAAGTTGGTGTCTAACCACAAAGCAAATGGAAGTGGAACTTTGCTACAGAAGAGAGCTTCTGCAAATAGAAAATGAATTCAGATCAGAGATTAGGTGGGGGATTATTTCTCCCAATCAGTGATGAATGTTTGTGCTAAATCAGTAAGTTATCCGTTTTATTCTTAAGCAAACATACAAAATCAAAATATTATGAAATCCACATCAAAAAGACGACAGATGCATTTAATCGTAAATAAAATCTAACTTTAGCTGCCATGTGCAGGAAACATAAAGGAAATTGATTAATTCCTTAAGTTTTAGCAGAGTTTGTATTAAAACAGAAAAAGAGAAACTGCCTGTTCAGACCTCTCCAGGACTAATTGTATTGCTTCTGCCTTGTGACTGGCATTCACAAGGCACCACCTGGTGAGTTTCCTGAACTTGGAACTTGCAATTGCTTGGTTATATATAATCCTCTTAATTTTCTCGTAAGTCTGCTTCATTAATAACATTTGATGACTTACCCAAAAACAAAAAAGTTGCATAAGAAGAGCTAGGAAATTGTAGGAACTTGCCTTTGCACGATTATGTCTGGTTCTCTTCTTCTTCTCTTCCTGTTCCTGTAAGTCTATCTTCATGTCCTAATAAGCAACTCGGTAATTGGTAGGTAACTGTCAAATAATGTTAATAGAACACCGGATGTTAATCTATTCGGTCAACTTGGTTCTTGTCTATAAAATAATTTAATTTCATTTTCTTTAGCTTCTTTCTAACCTCCACCATATTGCAGCTGGCTAGATTTGTATTCAGGAAATTAACTGACAATAGAAATCTTATGTGCCCCAGTCCGGAGTATATTTTATATAACACCGAATACTGTGATTATCCTAATCAATTATATTATAGGTACTCTTTCTTTGCCTAACATGTTTCTGTGTCTAAATTGAATTAAATCATTTCACATTAATTTTGAATTTACTAAATTGAATTACTTTAGGATATTTAATCGACAGAAAACTGAAATGTAAGGAGTCAATTAGATAAAAAGTATGATTATCGTGTTCACCTCCTTTTTTTCTTTAGCTTCTTTCACATAAGTTGAATGCACGCAGAATTTTTTTTTTTAATTTGTCATATATGAGATGCTCAAAATAATGCTAGCTACTCAGGATATGAGATGCTTTCCCGTGATCACATTCTTTTCTTGTGCCCGGTGTCATGGAGTATCTGGTCTAAAATTTGTAGATGGTGGGGAATTGTTTGGTGCATGCCTGCAAACCTGGAAGATTTCTTGCTGCAACGGGCCTTTTTGTTTCGCCTAGCAGTGGCTGTCAGTGCATTCTGGGTGATGATTGCGTATGCTGTACCATGGTCGATTTGGATAGAGAGGAATCGAAGTAATTTCACATTCATTTTTACATATCTTTCTTGACTAAGCATTTCCCATAACCAAAATACAAGCATCAGTAATCAATGATTTCATGAAGGAAAAAAATTATGGAAAGGGTGTAATTGAGAAAGGTTTGTGTTGGTATGAAGAAAATAAAAGAGCAAGGACTTGTAAAGAGACAAAGGAACAACAAAGGACTTGGTATGGAAGAGAGGAGCAACACAACAAATTTTGGGTTTTAGGAAAGCACACACTCCATTTTGCATTACATGACATATTTATACAAGTACATCACCAACTTAGTTTTTTGTCATTTTCTAACACAACCACAACTTTATACATAATATCTAGATATTTTTATAGATTTTTCTAGATAACTATCATTAATATCTAGATATTTTCTTAGATTATTCTAGATAACTATTATTAATATCTAGATATTTTTTTAGATTATTCTAGATAATTATATAAACTATCATGATATTTTGGTCTTTGATTAGACCATTCTAGAATACTACAAAATATCATGATCTTTTACAAGATTTTTTGTAGCAAGCAATCATGCTTCAACACTCCTCCTTGATTTCTTGCTGCAAATTCCCAATGCATCTCTGAGCTTCTCAAATCTTTCTTTGGGCAATGTTTTTGTCAAAATATCACCTAGATTATTTTCAGAATTGCAGTGGACAAGACTAACTTCAATAGCTTGCCGCACTTTTTTGATGGAGTGAAACTTGATCTTCATGTGCTTTGTCCTGTCAGGAAACACCGGATTTTTGGGTATTGCTTTTGCAATGATATTTTTGTGACTTGGCTTATCAACCAAGCACCAAGTATGATTCTTTTTTATCATATTCTTCTCCTCATGCATTGCATCTCTCCACCCTGAAATTTTACTTGCTTCTTCATAAGTCGTGGGCTCTAGAACAGCAACATTACATCTCTGATATATATCAGCAAGGGTTCTAGTGCCTCTAACTGGCTCTTCTTCTTTCTCCTCCTCATCTTCTTCTTGAGGCTCATCATTATCTTGATTTATTTGCTGAGACAAGACTTGAGAAGGTTGATGATCATCCTTGGAATTTTGCCAATTCCAAGATGCATTTTCATCAAACTTAACATTCCTGCTGACAATAACCTTCTCAGTTTTAGGATTATAAACTCTGTAACCTTTAGCAACAGAGCTATATCCTACAAAGATTCCAACTTCAGCCTTATGCTCTAGCTTGTCCCTCTTGACATCTGGTATGTATGTATAACATACACAACCAAATACTCGTAAGTGCTCCACAGATGGTTTGAAGCCATTCCAAGCCTCAAATGGAGTTTTATTGTCTAGAGCTTTTGTGGGCAGCCTATTTTGAATATAAACAGCAGTATTCACCGCCTCTGCCCAAAAGCTCTTAGGCATCTGCTTCTCAAATAAGAGACACCTAGCCATCTCCATGACTGTTCTATTTTTTCTTTCACTAACTCCATTTTGCTCTGGAGTATAACTTACTGTGAGCTGATGAGAGATGCCGGCATCTTCACAAAATTTGTGAAAATTTTGTGAAGTGTATTCGGTCCCATTATCTGACCTTAGGACCTTTATAGAGCAGCCACTCTGATTTTCTACCAAAGCTTTGAATTTTTGGAACACTTCAAACACCTCAGATTTTTGCTTTAAGAAATAAACCCAACACATTCTTGAAAAATCATCTATAAAGAGAATAAAGTACCTGCAGCCTCCCAAAGAAGGTACTTTTATTGGTCCACAAACATCCGTGTGGACTAATTGTAACTTTTCTGAGGCTCTCCAAGCTTTGTTGACCGGGAATGGCAGCTTTGATTGCTTCCCCTATTGACAGACCTCACAAACAGCAGAGCATTCTCCAATAGCAGACATGTTATGTACTAATTCCTTAGCATGAAGATTTTTTAAGGAAGTATAATTGACATGACCTAGCCTTTTATGCCAAAGAGAGGTCATATCAATTGTGCTTGCATATGAATGAGCATTATTGTTCCTCAAATTTAATGAGAAACTTTTTTTCCTTCATGCCAACAGAAAATAGCTTCTTGTTTGCAGCATCATATATAGTGCAGGCATTATCCTTAAATATTAAGGAATAATTCTTTTCAAGTAATTGGCCCACACTCACTAAATTTTGATCAAGCTTGGGAACATATAAAACTTCAGAAATAAATTTGGTACCTGATGGAGTATCAACTGCAACAGTACCTTTGCCTTTGACATTGATGTAGTCTCCATTCCCAATCTTGACCTTTGAGAGATAAGACTCATCCAAGTCTGAAAAAGCATCAATCTTGTGAGTCATGTGGTGTATGCAACCACTGTCAATGAGCCAATCACTGCTTCTTGCTGTTGTATAACACGATGCAACAAACAATTGTTCTTCTCGTGCTTCATCTTTCTGGTTTTCAACATATTGAGCCTGTTGATCCTGCTGCTGCTTCTTTAGTTGGCATACTTTATCAACATGGCCTGTCTTTTTGCAATTTTTGCAATATGCATCAGGTCTGAACCAACAAAACTTCTCCAAATGATTTGTTTTCTTGCAGAAAGAACAAGCTGGAAATTATTTTTTCTGACCAAATTTGCTGTCGCCATTGTACTTCTTCTGCTTTCCCTTCTTCTCCACAGCTTGCTTTTGATTGTTGGTGCTGAACTGATGCTTGTTTTTATGTTTAACATTCATAGCTCCCTCTGCTTGAATTCCTTGCCTGAGTGCTCTCCTTTGCTCTTGAGCTTGTAAAGAGTGAACAAGCTCTTGCAACGTTATTTCAGATAAATCTTTGGATTCTTCCAATGAGGAGATTTTTGATTCAAATCTCTCTGGAAGACTCACCAACACCTTCTCAACAACCCTTTTATCTGGAAGATCTTCTCCCAAAAGTCTGATTTGGTTGACAATTTTCATCAACCTATCAGAAAAATCTTTGAGTGACTCAGCCTCCTCCATCCTCAAAAACTCAAATTCGCGTCTGAGATTGAGGACTTGCAATTGCCTTGATTTTTGGCTTCCCAAAAACTCCACCTTCAACTTATCCCAAGCTTCTTTGGCGGTTTGACAAGCCATAATTCTTGTAAAAATTTCTTCGGACACCAACGAAAAAATTGCAGACAAGGCTTGATAACCTTTTGCAATTTCTTCATTGTGTTGCTTGATTTGATTTAAAGTGGCTTGTTCGGAGAGTGGAGTTGGATTTACACCAACATCAACAACCTCCCACAAGCCATAAGCTTGAAGATAAGCCTTCATCTTCATAGCCCATGTTTGGAAATTTTCACCTGCAAACACGGGTGGTGTTGGTACTGTGAAATTTCTTGACATCATGAAAAATTAAGAAGATGGATTTGTTTAAGTTGTAGAAAGGCTGAATTTATGGGTATTGTATTTTGGGGTTTATGGTCCCTTAAGAACAAGGGGGATCCGCTACCAATTGAAGGAAAAAAATTATGGAAAGGGTGTAATTGAGAAAGGTTTGTGTTGGTATGAAGAAAATAAAAGAGCAAGGACTTGTAAAGAAACAAAGGAACAACAAAGGACTTGGTATGGAAGAGAGGAGCAACACAACAAATTTTGGGTTTTAGGAAAGCACACACTCCATTTTGCATTACATGACATATTTATACAAGTACATCACCAACTTAGTTTTTTGTCATTTTCTAACACAACCACAACTTTATACATAATATCTAGATATTTTTATAGATTTTTCTAGATAACTATCATTAATATCTAGATATTTTCTTAGATTATTCTAGATAACTATTATTAATATCTAGATATTTTCTTAGATTATTCTAGATAATTATATAAACTATCATGATATTTTGGTCTTTGATTAGACCATTCTAGAATACTACAAAATATCATGATCTTTTACAAGATTTTTTGTAGCAAGCAATCATGCTTCAACATTTCAAATATATTGCAAGATATAAGTATCCTACTTCGGTCCAATATAATACAAAACATATAATGAGGCATGCGTATTGTCCAAGAAATTAGACTGCAACTAGCAATCCCTCCATACACTTCCGCCTATATCTACTCCTTTATGACTTCTGCTAGTTACAAAATGATTTTGATGGCAATAAGAGAAAGATAGTAGTGTCAGGACAACACGTAACAATCAAGAACATCAAAATATTTGTAGTACGGTATCATTCCTGGATAAAATTGGTTTGATAGAATGAGGATGCTTTTTTAGCACTCAAAGGCAGTCTCTCTTAGTTGATAGCAGGCGTAGAACTTATCTCAACCTTTGAGTTGCCTCCACTAGGATCCTCCTCTCCTTGTGAGTTTGCTACAACAACGGGAGGTGAGTTATAAATAGGGCTATAAGGTATCTCTCTATGTCTAGGTATCTATACATATATAGATACCAACTAATCCAGCAAAACAAGATACTGAAATCTCTTTGTCTAATACTAATGGTTTATAGTTTATTCTCTTTTTGGTAAAAAATTTCATCACAGCACTCTTCTAAACCAATGAAACTCATCCTTTGGCATATAATATAAAGAAATATCACTAATTAATATTAATAATAGTAGAAGACAAATTAAAATCAAAATTTCTATGCTTGTTCTCTCAATGTCGTCATGTTGTAAACTCTTCTTTAATATTTTTGCAATATGTTGCAGCTACTTATATATGTTGCTTTTTGGTAGCGCACCAGCAATCAATTTTACAGAATAATTGTATTATATATTAAAAAGAAAAAGGACGGGGGAATTTAGAAGGAAACCTGTTGTGTCAACGAATGAGGAAAGGTTTCTAACTGACCACCCTGATGAACTCTCGTATCGGTAAATGATGTTGGGAATGTGGTGAACATTGGGACGATCCACACCACACGGTTCTTCTATTCGCTTAATAAGGTCCTCTGAAAGACCTACTAACAGCAATTCTTGAAGTCTGGTTAGATACATGAGACATGAAGGGACCTCCGTTAACATTCTGCAATCGCAAATGGTTAATTTTTTGAGTCCTGGCATAACTCCCTTGTCTATCGTTATGCTTTGCAGGTTAGGGCAGTTATATATCCCTAAGAACTCAAGACTGCGAAAGCCATTCTTGAATCCTAGGTTTTGCTTTTCATAGACTTGGAATAGCACAAGGTGCCTTAAATTTGGCAGCGCTTCAAGATGTGGTAGTGGATCATTTGTCATTCTAGACTTATTCAAGCCCAAGTGCCTCAGGTTCTGAAGTGACTTGAACCATTGTGGGATATTCTCCAACTTACCAGACAAACCAAGGAATTCAAGGAATGGAGGAGGTGATTTCAATGCATCCAGACAAAGGATCCCATCCTTCTTAGCTGCCGTCACATATAACCGGCGAAGCACACGCATATTTTGGATGGCAAAGCACAGGTCCTCTTCATGTGAGCCTTCAATATTCAAGATATCGAGTCTCACTAGTTGAGTCATGCTCCAGATCTCTTTCACCACCATGTTGTTGGCTTCAACCATGCCAAGAACTTGCAAGTTATTTAAAGTGTTCAATTTTGGAGGAAACCAGGTACCGCAGGTTTCATCCTTCAGTTGACTCGATACCAGGTACCGCAGGTTTTTCAGATTCACAATTTCATTCGGAAGAGCTTCAACCTTAGACCGACGAAGGTTTAAAGTTTCAAGGTTGTACAATCTTACAAATGATT
This sequence comes from Turnera subulata, assembly GCA_028386065.3. Classification (NCBI taxonomy): domain Eukaryota; kingdom Viridiplantae; phylum Streptophyta; class Magnoliopsida; order Malpighiales; family Passifloraceae; genus Turnera; species Turnera subulata. The sequence continues at coordinate 44,815 of JAKUCV010003942.1, read as the reverse complement.
CTGGCATTTTTCTTGATCCGAGTTTCTTCCAACTTCAAGCACCTCAGATTGAACAAGGTGATGATGTGATCAGCAAACGTTTCTATAGGAGCACCTTGTAGGTCTAACACCCTCAAGAGTTTAAAACCAGATATCAAGTTATTAATCATAGTTGAATCAATAGTTTCACTCACAAAGAAAAGAAAGGACCGAAGTTGTGTCATACCCTCCCACAGTGTAATCTCTGCCTGACTTGCTTGGACTGATAGACGGCGTATGGCACCCTCTTCTCGTCGTGCTCCTATTCGTTCATCATATAAAGCACAAAATTTCTCTTCCTCCGATTTTGGGAGAGCAAGCTCCCGCAGCATATCATGCATCTTGCAGCTTCCTGGTAGCCCATAAATGTTGACTTCTACCACTTGAAGCAAGCTTCGGCGAATTAATTCCACAAGATACCGATCAGCAATTTCTTCTGGTGTCAATCTCCTGACGTCCTCTATAATTCCCTCTGCCATCCACAATCTAGCAAGTCTTTCCCTCTCTATTTCACAGTCTTCAGGGAACAAACAACAGCATAGAAAGCAATTCTTCAATCTGTAAGGCAGATCATTGAAGCTCAGCAACAAAATGCTTTTGATAGGTTGAAGCATACTGTTATTGCTCAATTCCCAATTAACGCTATTATAGGTTGTCTTCCATTCCAACTCCGAATGTTTAGTAGAAAAGAGACCACCCAAAGACACAACTGCGAGTGGAAGGCCTTGGCACTTTTGAACAACATCTCTGGCCAAATCTTCAAGCCCTTGAGGACAGCTTCGTGCATTCCATGGGAAAGCTTTCATACAAAATAAGGTCCAAGCTTGATTATCTTCCATTGCTTTGATGTGGTGAATATTGCTACCAACTTCAAAAGACTTTGCTGCTATGTCATCCATCCGAGTTGTAATGATGACCCGACAGCCGTGCCGGCTATTTGGGAGTGCAACTTTAATTTTATTCCAAAGCTCCGTATCCCATACATCATCCAAAACGACCAAATATCTCTTCCTTTCAAGGTAGTTCACAAGCATCTCTACAAGCTCTCTAAAGCTCGTCGTAGTCAAATCTAGAGGAACTGCTTCATTGGCTGCTTTGTAAAATTGTTGGATGAAGCTCTTAAACATGTCTTCAATGGAGTAGGTTTGGGTGACAGTAATCCAAGCACTACATTCGAAATGTCTCTTTACAATTTCACAATTGTAGGTCTTGGCAGCAAGAGTGGCCTTCCCAGACCCGCCCATCCCCACCACTGAAATGGTTGTTCTTTGCAGTTCTCCAGTGGTCAGCAATCTGAGAAGCATTTGATGCTCATCTTTGAAGCCTACAAGATCATCATCTTTAAGGAAAAGAGCTGATTCCCCAAGTAGCACTCTGTGATCAGTTGGAGAGCTTCTGCTGCCTTCCATGCGCTCAGAACCATAGCGTAGCCTCCTTTCCGATGCATCATTGATCCTACTTTTTATCTTTCGGATCCTGGTGGCAATACCATGTCTTGCCCATAAATCTTTCGGCAAGGCAATGGCATTTTGAATAATCTTCTTCCTACCTCGTCGCCTGTTCACGGAGTACATGTACTCGTCAATGATGTCTTCAACATCATAGGCCAAATCCCTGACTTCCGCGACCCAACTCTTCTCTCATTCGGTTTGAGGTCCCCTTCTGTCGCTCTCCTCCAAGAATGGTCTCATGGTTTCTAGTTCGCGCTTGATATCTTGAAGGTCGTCAGCTACTCCACCTAGCAAAGCAGCCTCAGTCTCTAGAACAGAAATTATTTTGGTAATCACTGCGTCTGGAACTACTGCCATGCTTGCTTTTGTTTTTCTCTTCTCCTCCTGCATCACTATTATATTATTAGATCCATAAGTAATTTATGTTTGCTGGGTAAATTTGAGGTTCCAGAAGTTTGTGAAGTACAAACCTTGGTATCTCATCAAGTGAACCATGTTGATGTCTGTCCACAAAGAAAATGGAATTGGAAATGGAAGTTTGCTATAGAAGAGAGTTGCTGCAAATAGAAAATGAATTCAGATCAGATACTTTCACAGTAGATAGCCATGAAGCTCATGAAGGAATCGTCTACTTCAGAAAAAAAAAAAACAAACAGATAAGTCACAGTCAAGCGTCCATCTATATTTGGAAAATTGAAAGGGAAAATTAATCTTCAGTAAGCATAATTTTCTTGTCTCATACTGAAATCAAAGTAATCATAATTCATCCATAATTGGTGAATGCAATCATAGTAGTCAGATGAAGAATATCCTAAAGTTTTTACCAGAATTTGGAGTAATTAAGTGTATCTGTAAAGACATATGTGTAAGAGCAACAAAAAAACTACTTCCACAATTTATTTTTTACCAAAAATAAGAAAGAGAGAAAGAAACAATTGCCGTAGTATAGCTTAACTATGCGGTAGGGATGACTGGGATTCACAAGGCACCACCAGGCTAAGGTTTCTTGAACTGGGAACTTGGAACTTTGCTGCTACAAAATTATGGCTAGTTCTTCTCTTCTGCTGCTGCTTTTTTTTTTTTTTTCCTTTTTGGACAGATAAAACGCACACTGCTGCTTTTTTTCCTGTCCTTGGAAATGTCTTCTTGGTCACTAGCTACAACAAAAATGCACTGATGAATTGGCCCTGCCACCCACTCATTGAGAAAAAGTAGTATTGGTCTCTTTATTCTTTTGTGTAACATATCTCCATGTTGGTCGTCAAAACAAAGGCTACTTCAAGGTATCTAATTCTTTTCACACGGTTGAGAGTTCACTAATAAAAGCCCTCAAGGTACCAAAACGATGGAGTTGAATGGAACATGTATCCAAATCCAATTAGTCCTGGACTAAGGCTTGAGTGGATGCATTGATGGCATCTTTCTTGAACCTGACACTTGCGTTGATGGCAACTTTCTTCCATACAGGTAGTAATGCTTTGATGATAAGCAAATCACTGACAGCTAGTCTTACTCTTTTTACTGTTTCATAACTTTGTCCATGAGTTGGAGGCACTCCTTTGCAAAATTCTTTTTCACCAAATTATGATCGTACAACTAAAGCCACCTATAACTTTAAACCGCAAATTAAGATGCCAGGATACACTTCAGAGAAACCAAGCTATCCGTAACACAAAGTGTAAAATGTTTAGAAAAGAAAGAACAAGGGTGGTGCTTATGTGCACCTTGAATTCAAGCTTCGTGTACTTTTGATATAACATAACATTGTGTGTTTATTAAAGGGGGTCTGGAGAGTGTTTTGAACATAAATCAAGTGATCTTTTATTAAACTACAACATGGTTTATATACATACATCAACTGAAAGCTATAAAATAGAAATATAAATTCCACAATTCGTAACACTTAGCATATATGTAGACTAGGTCATTTGACCTATTCTTCCGCAGCAACAAGGAGCACTTTCCAACAGTCATTCAACCTGTCTAGAAGCTTGTAGGCATGGTTTCTCTGGTGTGGTTCCACTAGCCTCCAGATCACCCGCTATGAAAGAAAAGAGCAACTTACAATCTCACAAGAAGATGACTAACCAAGAAAAGAGGAAAAAACCGGTGACGGTGATAAGTTAGGATCAAGAAAAGAGGAAAAAATCAGAAAACTTTCTATTCCAGGAACACATGACGACCCAGCCCCGGCGGTCCTCTGGCAAGCCCACCCAGGCTCAGCAGTCATGGCGACAGCAATACAAGCATCAGCAATCAATGATTTCAAATATATTAAAAAGATATAGGTGTCCTTCTTTGGTCTAATACAATATACAAACATACATGAGGCATGTATCGTCCAAGAAACTAGAATGCAACTAGCAATCCCTCTATAGACTTCTGTCCGTATCTAATCCTTTATGACATCTGCTAGTTGCAAAATGGTTTTGATGGCAATAAGAGATAGATAGTAGTGTCAGGGCAACACACAACAATCAAGAACATCAAAATAGTTGTAGTATGGAGCCAATACGGGGATCCAATTGGTTTGATGGAATGAAAATGAGATGTTTTTTAAGCACTCAAGGCAGTCTCTCTTAGTTCATAGCAGGCATGGAACTTTTCTCAACGTTCGAGTTGCCTCCACCAGAGCCCTCCTCCCCTTGTGAGTTTGCTACAACTAAATAAAGTAAACAATAACAGTACGTGAGTTATAAATAGCTAATTAAATTGAAAAAAAAGGATAGGGAATTTAGAAAAAAAAAAACTTGATGTGTCAACGAATGAGGAAAGGTTTCTAATTGACCATCCTTTTGAAGTCTTGTAATAGTAAGTGATCTTGGGAATGTGCTGAACATTCGGACGGTCCACACCCGATGGTTCTATTGTTCCTCTGAAACATCTAACAACCGCAGCTCTTGAAGTTTGGTGAGATACTTGATTCCAGTAGCAACCTCCTTCATCATTCTGCAAGAGCGAATGACTAATTCTTTGTGTCCTGGCATAACTCCCTTGTCTATTGTTATGCTATGGAGATTTTGGCAATCAAATATTCCCAAGATCTCAAGACTGCCGAAGGCGTTCTTGAATTCTAGGTGTAGTTCTTCATACGCTTTGCCAAGGTAAAGGCACCTTAAATTTCGCAGCGCTTCAAGATGTGAAAGTGGATCATTTGTCAATCTAGACCAATTCAAGCCCAAGTGCCTCAGGTTCTGAAGTCACTTGAACCATTGTGGGATATTCTGCAACTTACCAACCAAAACGAGGAATTCAAGGAATGGAGGAGGTGATTTCAATGCATCCAGACAAAGGATCCCATCCTTCTTAGCTGCCTTCACATATAACCGGCGAAGCAAACGCATATTTTGGATTTCCAAGCACAGGTCCTCCTCATCCGAGCCTTCAATATTAACTATTTCGAGTATCACCAGTTGAGTTAAGCTTCGGATCTCTTTTACCACAATGCTATTGGCTTCAACATACCCAAAAACTTGCAAGTTATTTAAAGTGTTCATTTTTGGTGGAAACCGTGTTCCAATCATACGATTGAAGTCATCATACGCTTCATCCTTCAGTTGATTCGATACCAAGTACTGCAGGTTTTTCAGATTCACAATTCCATTTGGAAGATACCGGTCTGCAATTCTTCTGGTGTCAATCCCCTGATATTCTCTATAAATCCCTCTGCCATCCACAGTCTAGCAAGTTTTTCCCTCTCTATTTCATAGTCTTCAGGGAATAACACAACAGTGTAGAAAGCAATGCTTCATTCTGTAAGGCAGATCATTGTAGCTCAATAACAAAATGCTTTTGATAGGTTTAAGCATATTGTTATTGTTCAGTTCCAAATTAAGGCTATTATAGGTTGTCTTCCATTCCAACTCTGAGCGTTTAGTAGAGAAGAGACCACCCGAAGACACAACTGCAAGTGGAAGCCCTTGGCACTTCTCAACAACATCTTTGGCCAAATCTTCAAGCTCCTGAGGACATCTCCTGGCATTCCATGGGAAGGCTTTCACACAAAATAAAGTCCAAGCTTCATTCTCCTCCATTGCTTTGATGTGGTGAACATTGCTGCCAACTTCAAACGACTTTGCTGCTACGTCATCCATCCGAGTTGTAATGATGACCCGACAACCATGCCAACTATTCAGGAGCGCAACTTTAATTTTATTCCAAAGCTCTGTATCCCATACATCATCCAAAACGACGATATATCTTTTCCTTTCAAGGTAGTTCACAAGCGTCTCTACAAGCTCTCTGTAGCTCATTGTAGCCAAATCTAGGGGAATTGTTTCATTGGCTGCTTCGTAAAATTGTCGGATGAAGCTCTTAAACAAGTCTTCAATGGAGTAGGTTTGGGAGACAGTAATCCAAGCACTACATTCGAAATGCCGCTTCACAATTTCACAATTGTAGGTCTTGGCAATGAGAGTGGTCTTCCCAGACCCACCCATCCCCACCACTGAAATGGTTGTTCTTTGCTGTTGGAAAAAGGGGCGTGGGGTCCACCCATATGGGGTGCTCACTACGTAATCCTAATTGAACCCTAGTTGGGCTCTATAAATAATACCATTATGTGGTATTATTAGTAAGTCGTCAGACACACACCATACAGAGAAAACAGTGAGATTAGGGATTTAGACTGTGAGAACAAGGAGACCGATCCGACTACACCATGACGGCCTCCATCGATCAGTGATCCAAGCCGAGCTCCAAGATCCTGCTTCGCTTGTTCCTTTAGATTTACAAGTAAGTCTTCTATATCTATATATCTGTATATAGATAATCCTTCATTTGCAATTCTCCACTGGTCAGCAATCTTAGCAACAGTTGATGCTCATCTTTAAAGCCTACAAGATCATCATCTTTCAAGAAAAGAGCTGATTCCCCAAGTAGCACTCTGTTTTCAATTGGAGAGCTTCTGTTGCCTTCCATGCGTTCAGTACCATAGCGTCGGCTCCTCTCCGATGCATCATTGATCCTACTTTTGATCTTCTGAATCCTGGTGGCAATGTCATGTCTTGCCCATAGATCTTTCGGCAAGGCAATGGCATTTCGAATGATCTTTTTCCTACCTCGTTGCCTGTTTACGGAGTACATGTACTCATCAATGAGGTCTTCAACATCATAGGCCAAATCCCTGACTTCCGCAACCCAACTCTTCTCTCGTTCGGTTAGAGGTCCCCTTCTGTCGCAGTCCTCCAATAATGGTCTCATGGTTTCTAGCTCGCGCTTGATATCTTGAAGGTCATCGGCTACTCCTCCTAGCAAAGTAGCCTCAGTCTCTAGAACAGAAATTATTTTGGTAATCACTGCGACTGGAACTACTGCATGCTTGCTTTTGTTTTTCTCCTCTCCTCTTGTATCGCTTTTATAGTAGATCGATTAATTTGTTTTTGCTGGATAACTTGGAGGTTCCATAAGTTAGTGAAGTACAAACCTTCTGTCTCACCAAAGTCAACCGCAAGGCTATTTGCTGAAGAAGAGTGCTTCTGCAAATTGGAAATGAATTCAGACAAGATACTTCCACAGTGGACAGCCTTGATGCTCATGAAGGAATCATCTACTTCAAAGAAAAAAAAAAAATTGGTAAATCATCGTAGGCGAAGAAGAATTCCTAAAGTTTTAGCAGAATCTGGACATAGTATGTGTAAAGACATCATCCCCTCGATTATATTTTGAGAGAAACTACTTCGCAAAATAGATAGGAATCTTTGGCATTCCTTGTATTTTACCAATAAAGAAAGATAGAAAGAATTACTTTAGTGTAGCTGATGCGTTGGTGATGACATAGATGATTGGCATTCACAAGTTCCAAGTTGGCGTAAGAGTAGGCAGAAAAGTTTGCTACAAAATTATGTCTACTTCTACTTCTTCTCTTCCGCTGCTTCTTTTCCTGCAGTGCGAGGCAAAAGTTTTGGTCTATTTTCTTGTCTTATTTATATGCAACATGTCTAAAATAATGTTAGTTGTGCTTCAATATATATTCAGAGAAGAAAAAGGAAAAAGGAAATTGCTTAATTTCATTGTCTCAATTGGTGAAGATAACTAATAGTTGAGGTCAAAAGAAGAAAAGAAGAATTCCTAAAGTTTTAGGAGAATCTGGAGTAGATGTCACGCCCCAAGTAGGCCCAGAATAACCTCCAAAGCTGGGCCGAAACTGCGTAGCCCAAAAGCTTAAGCTTGAAGTTATTTGATAGCCAACAACTTGGTGCATATATGCCCAAGACCTCTCTCACTCTCTTCCGATGTGGGATTGGGTCATCACATTCTCTCCTCCTTTAGACCTTGCGTCCTCGCGAGGGGAGCCCAATTCAAATCAAAGTGGCACCCCGATCACTGGGCCGTGCCGATCGTAATCTCAGTATAAACCCCTGAGAAACAGACCATAAGGCCCAAGCCCACCCGAAAGTGGAGTGAGATCGGCTTCGCTACCATTTGCCATGCCCCAAGTGGTCGACTGGCCCAGAATAACCTCCAAAGCTGGGCCGAAACCACGTGGCCCAAAAGCTTAAGCTTGAAGTTATTTGGTAGCCAACAAGGAGCATATATGCCCAAGACCTCTCTCACCCTCTTCCGATATGGGATTGGGTCATCAAAGTAGATGTGTAAAGACATCAACCCACTGATCATATTGAGAGAGCAACTACTTGCACAATTTATATTTTACCAAAATAGGAAAAAGAGAGAAAAAAAATAAAGAAAGAAAGAATTACCTTAATACAGCTTATGCATTAAGGATGACATAGATGAGTGGGATTCAGAAGGCACCCCCAGGTTAAGTTTTCCTGAACCTGGAACCTAGCGTAAGAATAGACAGGGAGTTGCTAACTGCCAAAAAATTATGTCTACAACTCCTCTCCTGCTGCTTCTTTGGAAAAAGTCTTGGTCTACATTTTTTTGTCTTAATTAAATGCAACATGTCTAAAATAGTTGGTAACGCCTCACAATTAACTTTAATGAGGAAATCGTGAATGAGGTCCTACAGCGGGGAAATTGGCCCCATGCTCATTTAGAATATGGGTTAAGCACCAGTTATGTATATGGAATTTCTCGTTTCTCCCGATTTATATCCACGAGTTTTTTTGTGTCCCAATTCATGTATCAAGAGTTTTAGTTTTTGTCTTTGCAGGAATAATATTAGACTAAGTATCTATTTATCTATACTATATATAAAAGCACAAAGTCATCAAAACTTGTAAAATTAAAATACCAAAATACCATTTATTTTTTTACTAAATTAATGGCTTAATAGTCATTTAAAAACTTATTATTAATAATGGATCGTAAATTTTTGTAGACAATGATAGAAAGATTATTTTATCCTAGAGAGAAGCTAAAGAAATATTATTTTGAAATTTAAATTATTTTAAACTTTTCAATATTATTTTTTATTCAAAAAATATTAGAAAACTTAGACTTTTCCAAGACAAATCCCTCAGAGGATTGGGATATCTTCCACAAATCACAACATCAAAATTATTAGCTTTATTATGTGTTTCTTCAACAAGTTGCTTATGTTAATAAAAAATTATTAAAAGTTTGACTTTAAATTATTTTGAGCTTTTCAATAGTCATTTAAAAACTTATTCTTAATAATGGATCGTAAATTTTTGTAGACAATGATAGAAAGATTATTTTATCCTAGAGAGAAGCTAACGAAATATTATTTTGAAATTTAAATTATTTTGAACTTTTCAATATTATTTTTTATTAAAAAAATATTAGAAAACTTAGACTTTTCCAAGACAAATCCCCCAGAGGATTGGGATATCTTTCACAAATCACGACATCAAAATTATTAGCTTGATTATGTGTTTCTTCAACAAGTTGCTTATGTTAATCAAGAATTATTAAAAGTTTGACTTTAAATTATTTTGAGCTTTTCAATATTATTTAAAAAAAAAACAACTTGAAAACTCAGACTTTTTGCAGGACAAATCCCTCAGCTAATTGGGAACTCTTTCACAAATCATGACATCAAAATTATTGGGTAGATTATGTGTTTTTTTTAATTATAAACAACTATTTTCAACAAGCTGCTTATGTTAATCAACAATTATTAAAAGTTCAACTCTTGCGTAATAGTCAATAACGCCATTATATTCTTTTGATATTTGTTAAACATACTAGGGCCTTGGTTACAATGCCTAATGAAGCGCCCCGACCCGTATTTACCGAACACAGTAAACACGTGCCGAAACTATTCTTATTGATAGGGAATACAGTACAACAACCCGTATATACAACTGGAAAATAAATACAACAACCATCACCCAATACGGGGACCATTATTCAGCTGTTCACAGCTCACAATATATAACAACAACAGAGAGAAGAGCAAGCAACGGAGGCAGAGCGACAAACAGCCTCAAAGTCATATGAGCAAGCAATCACAGCAGCAGAATTATAATACAGCATCATATGCAACAGAACAGCAGCGGAAGACTCTATGCACATGCAGCGGGGTATGGATCCGGGGTCAGGTGGAGAAGAAAGCAGCAACCATCGAACGTCGTACCTGAACTACGAAACAACTCAACCTACGGGATGAAACCCCGCAGGCGAGGGGTGAGTCCGAAGTGCTCACCGACAGAGGATAAACAGAGATATGCAGACATCCATAATACTTTCGAAGTAATCACAAGAAAAGACAACACAATAATCTACCATAACACGATTGAGCCAAGACCAAAATTTTTTTTATTATTATTACAAATTTTATCTTCCGGGCCCCTATCACTGGACAAGCTAGGGTCGTACCTGGTTATTAACTAATTCCGGATGCCAGACCAAATCACAATCCGGGATCAACATCCCAATATCCAAATCATCCGGGATCAACATCCCCAACAACCAAACCAAACCGGCCGTGACACCACAGAACTAGCCTCTAACCATCTCGTCGTACCACTACTTTCTACGTGACAATTAAATCATCATCTCAAATTCAGTTCCAATTCCAATACTCTATCCTCAATTATCCAACTTCCTAATATCTCAGGTTATTCCACAGACTCAACCAATCAACAATCTCATATCACCAATTATTCACAAATAACAGTTCAACAATTACTCACAATATCCGTAAGACCAACAACACAGTCCAACAACAGCAACAACTGTAACCATAGCAATCAAATAACTAACAATGATCATCACAACGGTTCAATCAATCAACAAAAACACACACAGTATTACGGGCACCTATCCAAGGTTATCCATCCTCACCTTAGCCGATTATCAATTATGGAAGTGTCCAACAGACTCTAAGTTCGGTTCCTCAGGTATCTGCTCATTATCAACTCCTATATCAAACAAATAATATGCACATATAAGATGTTATGCAGATGCCATGCTAATACTGTAAGCCGTAAAATAAATATTGAACCATCTCGGTACTCCCCCTGATTATTCCCATTATCATTATAATTCACCATTTATTTCCAGTGTCAAAAATAATACCATACTTATACCTATACCTGGATATTATTCGGGTACAATACTTACTTTGATAATACCCTTTCCATATTTATTTTCCTCGAAAATAATTATTATTTACCATATATAATATACTTTTCCCAAAATCATATTTTCAGAATATTATTTCCCCAAATTATTTCCCAGAATATTATTTCCACAAATTATTTTAATTTTCCCAGAATTATAGTTTTCCCAGATTTTATTTTCTTTTTTTTAAAACTAGACTGGGCCAAACAGTGCTAGCCCAACCCACTACATAGGCCCAACCAAACCCCAAATAGGAGCCTAGTTACAGGCCCACGCGACAGGCCCAGCTGCACATCAACCCACCCAAGTCACGCCCAGCCCGCAACCATTACTCCAGAACCCATATCCAAACCCGGGTCAAAGCTATCAACAGTCGGGTCGACCCGCCTCAAATGGGTCACCATCGACCCGCAGCTCACCTTACAGACGGCGAGCTCGACGACGGAACGAGGCAGCACGGCGAGACCAAGCAAGCGAGGCAACAACGGGGAGGAGACGAGGCGGCTGCGAGAAGGCGGAGCGAGCGGGGAGATCGGACGAGCAGGGGCGGCGGTGCGAGTAAGGAGAAAGACGGGGGGCGGGTCTGACGCGAGCAAGGAGGAGGCGGCTTCAGCTACTCTGCTCGCGGGTGGAGGCGGGTCTGCTCGTCGGGCATCACGGCAGCTTGGCGACGGGCGACGTGAGCTGCACAGCGTCGGCGGAGGAGGAGGAAGGAGAAGGAGAGGAGGGTGGTGGTGGTTGCAGGTGGTGGTCTCAGCCGGGTGTGGTGGTCGGCAAAAGGAAGAAGAAAGGAAGAAAAAGAAAAGAGAGGGGAGAGGGGCGAAACGGTGGCGTGTGGTGTGTGTGTTGGTTTTCTTTTTTTTCTCTCTTTTTTTTTCTTGTTTCAGGTGAGTTGCAGGAGATGTTTTTTGCAGTAGGAGGTTTGCTAGTGAGGCTTGCAGAAGAGAGGATGTAAGTGAAGGCTGTGTGCATGGTGAGGCAGAAGAAACACAGGTAAGGCACGGGTCTAACAATCTGCTCACAAGCTTCACAGTAGAAGGCGGCGGCAGCCTAATACTGTGCAGCATGTGAGGCGGGTTCTGTCCGGACCAGAAAATAACCATTATACCCCCTTGACTTTGTTTCTGGTCCGATATCTCAGGGTTAACCTGATTTTTCTGAAGATTTCTAGACCCGAAAAATTCCAACTTTTGTCCGAAAAATCCGCAGAAAAATCCCGAACGTGGGACAGGGCTCAGTTTCGGAATCCAAAGCTCGACTTACCATAAATTAACTACCCAAGATTAATTTTATTGGTAAATACGGTAAAATAACTTTTTACGGTACTGGTAAAAATGCGAAAATTACCCGGGTTGTTACAGCCTACCTACCTTAAAGGAATTTCGTCCCCAAAATTCACTCTGATGCCGTGAACAGGTGTGGATACTGAGAACGCATGTGCTCCTCAACTTTCCACGTAGACTCGTTCGCAGAGTGCTTGCTCCACTTAACCTTTACCATCGGGATAACTCGGTTTCTCAACTGTCTGACCTCTCGAGCAAGAATCTGTTCTGGAAACTCTGTATACGTAAGATCCTCTACGACCTCAACATCTACTGTAGTAACCACGTGACTCGGATCTGATCTGTACCTCCTCAATATGGAAACATGGAACACATCATGAATCCGTGACAACTCCTCTGGTAAAGATAATCTGAGCATCAAGGGTCCAACCCTTTCCACGATCTCATACGACCCGATGTACCTGGGACTCAGCTTCCCTCTCTTCCTGAATCTGATAACTCTTCTCCATGGTGCAACTCGAAGGAAAACTCTTTCTCCCACCTGTTACTCCATCTCACGACGATGCTTATCAGCATAACTCTTTTGTCGGTCTTGAGCTGCTCTCATACTCTGCTTAACTGTCTGAATCTTATCAACTGTCTGCTTAATCAAATTCGGACCCACAATCAAACGGAGACCTTCTTCATCCCAACATACTGGACTTTTGCACTTCCTTCCGTAAAGAGCTTCAAATGGTGGCATGCCGATACTGGAATGAAAGCTGTTGTTGTAGGCGAACTCCGCTAAAGACAAATACTGATCCCAACTCCCACTGAAATTAAGAGCACAAGCCCTTAACATGTCCTCCAGTGTCTGAATAGTCCTCTCTGACTGTCCGTCTGTCTGAGGATGAAATGTGGTACTGAAACTCAACTTCGTTCCTAAAGCTACTTGCAGTCTCTTCCAGAACCGTGCTGTGAATCTCGGATCTCTGTTTGAGACTATAGACTTAGGGATTCCATGTAGCCTCACAATCTCTGCAACATACTACTTCGCCAACTTGCCCAGGGTGTCTGTCTGTCGGATGGGTAGAAAATGAGCTGATTTTGTAAGTCGATCAACGATAACCCAGATGGCATCATGTTATCTCTGAGTCAATGGTAATGCGACCACAAAATCCATAGTGATCTTCTCCCACTTCCACTCTGGCACTGTCAAAGATCTTAACGTTCCCGCTAGAGCCTGATGCTCGGCTTTCACTTGCTGGCAGGTGATACACTTAGCAACATACTCGGCTACATCGTTCCTCATATGCGGCCACCAAAAATGACTCCTCAAATTCTGATACATCTTGGTGCTTCCAGGGTGCATAGCATACGGCGTTATATGTCCTTCTTTTAAAATCTGACTGCGTAGGTTACTGCCACGCCCCCGCTAAGCGCGACCGGCCAGGTACCTTGCGCACCCACCATGTGCCACAAGACACCCAAAGGCCTTTCTCCACCTCAACCAAAACTCCGTTGCCTCTGCTTGGCGGGTTACCAACCAAGAAATGCGCAGCGTAAAAGGAAGCAACAACCGACAAACGCAAAGGCAACAAAAGATAATAAAATGTATCAAAACCAACTAATAAAGACAAATCCCCTAATGTCATAAACCATTGCTATGAAGGGCACTACTTCTTACTATACAAGGACATAATCTCCATATATAAAATAATATAGTAAAGTAATTAAAGGAGACCGACTCGGCTATACCCATCGACCTACTTCCCGTACTCTCAAACTCGCACCTGTAAGACAAGGGGAGGAAATGGGGGGTGAGTATAAAACTCAATAAGCAGGTGACATACAAGGCATTAGCAATGACACAACCAGCGGCAGAACATATCCAACAACCAACATCTCAAGTCACCGTGATCAGCCCACGGGTAAGCTGTCGTGGGGTTGTACCTAGCCTACCTGCAGGTTTGGTAGCCTTGCCAACAGGTGTTACTTCTTAGCTCACAGCCCCACGTACGAGGCTTAACCGATTGGCTACCAGAACCATACACGGCACCAAGCACAACACCACCACCATCTCAGTCGACCAAGCAGCCTAGGAGCACTGCAAGGCCCATCTCAATACCATCTCATGTATATGTCATGATGCAAATGGAATGCATGAAATACATAGCCCAAATATCGGACTCATCTCAAGCCAAGGCATATCATAAACATCTCAACATCTCAACATCTCAATTGCACCATAGGTGCCATCTCATTAGGTAATTGAATCATCCACCAAGCCAATAGGCATCATTGCCATCACACAAGTATGCAACCAAACTTACCAAACCATTAGCCACAACAAAGCCAATCATTCATTCACTTTGGAACCCTTGAGCATCTGGGGTTCATACTGTCCTGTCACACACAATTAAATATACATCACAACCCAATCATTGCAACCATAAATAAACCACAAATCAACCACACAAATCAACCTTACACCAATTTGGGTAGAATCTGCCCTGCAGCAGCAGAAATTGTACCGAGATTAAACACGTACCTACAGGCTGAACCAGCCTTGGGCATAAACACCGAAGTTGTAACCCTGCCTCTTATCTTTCCATAGCCACTAGGAACACTCAAATACAAGGTCTGTAGCTCCAGATATGGCTCAGACACCAACTCGGGGTCAAGCAGCAGAACTGCTGCCGACCACTCCCATTTCAAAGAACATAACTCGCTCCTTTCAGCTCCAAACCCTACATAACCGGTGCCATATGCAATATATGGGTGTTAGCTAACTATGGCCTTTGATTTCACTCAATTCCAATCGGTGGTTTTTCCGAAATCACTATTTTAGTGAGCATGGGTCAATCTGCCTGAGAGCAGAACCACCCAAGCCTCACCTCTCTACCTCTCTTCTTTTCCTCTCTTTCCCCTCTCTCTCTCTACACGAATTGCATCTGGAACAAATGAGTAAGAGGTGCCTGCTTCACCCCCTTAAAACATAGGCAAGTAGGTGAGTAAGCTCCCACTTGCCACCTCTGCCTAAGTGCTGCCACTTGCACAAGCACGTGCCACCTCGTGCTTGTTTTCCTACCAATTGAACCATGGCACTCAACCTACTTGCTTGCACACCAAGCACCATCAGCTGCTTATTCCCGAGCCACACGTCTCATTCTGATTGGTCGGTTTGGCCAATTACGTATTTACCCTCATCGAGCCCAATTGTGCACCTACGGACACACCATCGCCCCGGTTGTGCACTATTTCGCACCAACTCGAGCCAACCGATAACTCCTTTAAACAGTTGTGCATCTATTGCACCTATTACACCATATGATCACATTTCCATCATTAATCATCATTTATCGACCATTTAGATAAGTCGAGCACTCGGAACACCAAATTAGGCCAACCGTGCCATCGAATCACTACGAGCCCATTTGAGTGCACTAGGCCAAGCCTATGCTCACCATTACTCTCAATCCAACACCAGCACATGTTACCGAGCTGAAGCCCATACTAATGTGCACACTAACACTATTAACATTACCCACTTTCTCTCGAATACCAGATCCAACCTACACGAACATCTTGGAAGGATAAGCTACACCCGGCTCTCATCATGTAAGTACTTCTCTATATTCTAGGGTGTACCTGGGGTATCACATTATCCCCTCCTTCATAGAATTTCGTCCTCGAAATTCAGAAGCCACTATAACCTCAAACGCAATATCAATTCTTTCCTGTAACTTCCAATCATCTTCCCGAACAATCTCATTTGGTATTCTATTACTCCATATTCCTCCCACTATATCTCAATCCTGGTACTCAAGTGATAACTCAGTCTAATATATCTCCAACTTGTTTACCTCGAAATTTATAGCCTTCAACCTCAACTCCTCACTTAGAAACTTCAAATGACATGTTCATTTTGTCTATATACATCTAATACTCTCTCATGGTCACATCTCATTATAATCTGTTTCACAACTCAACCACAATTTTATGAATTCTAGTTCTCTCAACTATCTATCGCTTCTTACCACGGTACAAATGGATAGGCTAAACAGTACTCATGCCAAACTTGCTTAATTCATGCCTTTAAAAATATTTTCAAAACAGTATTTGCAAAAACGTTATAAATTGTGGCCACATTGTCCAAGTGAACAAAACTTTGCAGTGTACTGTTAGCCGTCCAAATGTAACCATATAAGTCTCCACTTAAGTTCTCCATATGATACATCACTCAATAAGCTACTACAATCCATATACTCATTCTCTCATCCTAATAGCTTCTACTTCTTATTCGCTCCACTATGTTGCACTACCTGCGCACTACTATGCCATTTGGCCAACAAGGCCAATTACCCGTAACCGAACCACCAAACTCACTAGTCGCACATTCATGTGTGCACTAGCACTCTAATCGGTCAACCAATCAATTTCTCCAACTAGACCACTAAATGCACTACTCTCGCACTATGCAAACTAATGCGTGCGTTGGTACACCAAGTGCACCGACTGAGTCGCCAAAATATCCCTCTCGGACAAATCACATACAAACAGGCCAATCATGCTTCCGCTGCGTCACTCCGCTTATACTTCAACTTCTTACCATTCCCCTAGATAATTGGAACTTCCTTCCATGTTAAAGTTATGACTCCCAAAAGTATGTAATACTTCACAATCTCTCCCGAATCCATCAACATACTTCATCATAATTTAGCATTCTACAATCTAACTCCAACTATCAGTAATATTGACTGATCGGAACATTCATAAACCATCATCTCATCCATTACTACTTAAGGAACTTAAAGCCAAATTACAAACTATAAACCAACAATCGCAACCTATTCCTTTATACCTTACTCTCCTTTAGGTTCCAGAACACTATCTACTACCCTTCCTATCCACTATCACAAGACTCGACAACCTATGCCCCTCTAGCAAAATTAAAAAAACTTCATCCCTTGATTGCATTTCTTTTACACCCAGCTCATGTAGACACTTAACCTTTTCAAAAATAAAGTTCCTTTACCACAACCATCAAATTTGAAATGACATGACACAAACTTTCAGAAAACTCATGCTCCACTACCAAAACTATCACATGTTTTTGGAAGCAAAAAGTCATGACATCAAACAATTCTCAAATAAACATGCTCATTTTAACTGCTCCGCTACCAATTCTGCCACGCCCCAGCTAAGCGTGACCGGCCAGGTACCTTGCGCACCCACCATGTGCCACAAGACACCCAAAGGCCTTTCTCTACCTCAACCAAAACCCCGTTGCCTCTGCTCGGCGGGTTACCAACCAAGAAATGCGCAGCGTAAAAGGAAGCAACAACCGACAAACGCAAAGGCAACAAAAGATAATAAAATGTATCAAAACCAATTAATAAAGACAAATCCCCTAATGTCATAAACCATTGCTATGAGGGGCACTACTTCTTACTATACAAGGACATAATCTCCATATATAAAATAATACAGTAAAGTAATTAATTAGACCGACTCGGCTATACCCATCGACCTACTTCCCGTACTCTCAAACTCGCACCTGTAAGACAAGGGGAGGAAATGAGGGGTGAGTATAAAACTCAATAAGCAGGTGACATACAAGGCATTAGCAATGACACAACCAGCGACATAACATATCCAACAACCAACATCTCAAGTCACCGTGATCAGCCCACGGGTAAGCTGTCGTGGGGTTGTACCTAGCCTACCTGCAGGTTTGGTAGCCTTGCCAACAGGTGTTACTTCTTAGCTCACAGCCCCACGTACGAGGCTTAACCGATTGGCTACCAGAACCATACACGGCACCAAGCACAACACCACCACCATCTCAGTCGACCAAGCAGCCTAGGAGCACTGCAAGGCCCATCTCAATACCATCTCATGTATATGTCATGATGCAAATGGAATGCATGAAATGCATAGCCCGGATATCGGACTCTTCTCAAGACAAGGCATATCATAAACATATCAACATCTCAACATCTCAATTGCACCATAGGTGCCGTCTCATTAGGTAATTGAATCATCCACCAAGCCAATAGGCATCACTGCCAACACACAAGTATGCAACCAAACTTACCAAACCATTAGCCACAACAAAGTCAATCATTCATTCACTTTGGAACCCTTAAGCATCTGGGGTTCATACTGCCCTATCACACACAATTAAATATACATCACAACCCAATCAGTGCAACCATAAGTAAACCACAATTCAATCACACAAATCAACCTTACACCAATTCGGGTAGAATCTGCCCTGCAGCAGCAGAGATTGCACTGAGCTTAAACACCCACCTACAGGCTGAACCAGCCTTGGGCATAAACAACAAAGGTGTAACCCTGCCACTTATCTTTCCATAGCCACTGATAACACTCAAATACAAGGTCTGTAGCTCCAGATTTGGCTCAGACACCAACTCGGGGTCAAGCAGCGGAACTGCTGCCGACCACTCCCCTTTGAAAGAACATAACTCGCTCCTTTCAGCTCCAAACCCCACATAACCGGTTCCATATGAAAGGTATGGGTGTTATCTAACTATTTCCTTTAATTTCACTCAATTCCAACCGGTGGTTTGGCCGGAATCACTATTTTAGTGAGCATGGGTCAATCTGCCCGAGAGCAGAACCACCCAAGCCGCACCTCTCTACCTCTCTTCTTTTCCTCTCTTTCCCCTCTCTCTCTGGACGAATTGCATCTGGAACAATTGAGTAAGAGGTCCCTGATTCACCTCCTTAAAGCATAGGCAAGTAGGTGAGTAAGCTCCCACTTGCCACCTCTTGCCTAAGTGCTGCCACTTGCACAAGCACGTGCCACTTCGTGCTTGTTTTCCTACCAATTGAACCATGGCACTCAACCTACTAGCTTGCACACCAAGCACCTTCAGCTGCATATTCCCGAGCCACAAGTCCCATTCTGATTGGTTGGTTTGGCCAATTACGTATTTACCCTCATCGAGCCCAATTGTGCATCGACGGACACACCATTGCCCAGGTTGTGCACTATTTTGCACCAACACAAGCCAACCGATAACTCCTTTAAAAAATTGTGCATCTATTGCACCTATTACACCATATAATCACATTTCATCATTAATCATCATTTATCGACCATTTAGATAAGTCGAGCACTCGGAACACCAAATTAGGCCAACCGTGCCATCGAATCACTACGAGCCCATTTGAGTACACTAGGCCAAGTCACCATTACTCTCAATCCAACACCAGCACATGTTACCAAGCTGAAGCCCATACTAATGTGCACACCAACACTATTAACATTACCCACTTTCTCTCGAATACCCGATCCAACCTACACGAACGTGTCGGAAGGACAAGCTACACCCGACTCTCATCATGTAAGTACTTCTCCATATTCTAGGGTGTACCTGGGGTATCACAGTTACCAACACTGGGTACACATAGACATTTCCCCAACATCAATGCACTATCCTCAGCTTTCTGAAACTTGTCTTCTTTTCTACCACGGACTACTTCCTTCAACTTGATAATGTCGGGATCTCCATCTTGTAGTTCCATAATCCAGCCTCTCAGGTTAGACTTGACTTCAATGTGGGTCAACAAGGCTCCTGTCTCATCCACTGACAAATCAACTCCCATCTTTCTTAACTCGATAAGAGAAGACATCGAGTAGGTCGTGGAAGCATCTTCTGGTTGTCTCCGGCTCAAAGCATCTGCTACAACATTAGCTTTTCCAAGGTGATACTCAATAGTACAATCACAATCATTCAGCAACTCAACCCAACGTCTTTGTCGCAGTTTAAGTTCCTTCTGAGTCATGATTTACTTGAGACTCTTATGATCTGTGAAAATTCGGCATCTCTCTCCAAACAGATAATGTCGCCAAACCTTCAAAGCAAGGATCACTGCGGCCATCTCTAGTTCATGTGTCAGATAGTTCTTCTCATGTGGCCTCAATTGTCTCGAAACATAAGTAATCACTCGGCCTTCTTGCATCAGAACTGCCCCCAAACCAAGACCTGAAGCATCACAAAACAGCACATACTCCACTCCTGGCTTAGGTACTGTCAAGACCAGTGCTGATGTCAACTTCTTTTTCAGTTCATCAAAACTCTTCTGGCAGGCTTCACTCCAAACAAAGACTTGGTCTTTCCTCAACAGCTTGGTCATAGGATTGGCTATCAAGGAAAATCCCTCGATGAATCTCCGGTAATATCCTGCAAAGCCAAAAAAACTTCTGACTTCGGGTACCATCTTAGGTGGCTCCCATTCTGGAACAGCTTTCACCTTGGCAGGGTCAATCTTAATCCCATCCCCGGATACAATATGTCCAAGAAAGGCAACCTTTTCAAGCCAAAACTCGCACTTGCTGAACTTGGCATACAACTGTTTCTCTCGCAACCTCTGTAGTACTACCCTCAGGTGCTCTTCATGTTCTTCCCTGCTCTTGGAGTATATCAGAATGTCGTCAATGAAGACTACCACAAAATTGTCCAAGAACTCGTTCAGGACCAAGTGCATCAAGCACATGAAAACAGCAGGTGCATTGGTCAAGCCAAAAGGAACCACTGTGAACTCAAAATGACCATACCGAGTGCATAAGGCTGTCTTCGGTATGTCTTTCTCTGCTATCTTGACCTGATGGTAGCCAGACCGAAGATCAATCTTGGAAAACATGGTAGCTCCATGTAACTGATCAAAGAGGTCATCAATCTTGGGAAGCGGTTACTTGTTCTTCACTGTCACTTTGTTCAAGTGTCGGTAGTCCACACACATTCGCAAACTGCCATCTTTCTTCTTCACAAACAGAACTGGTGATCCCCAAGGTGATGTACTAGGCCTGATGAATCCCTTCTTAAGCAGCTCATCCAACTGTTTCTTCAACTCCTGGAGTTCTGTCGGTGCCATCCGATATGGTGCCATCGAGATAGGTGTCACCCCCGGCATCAGATCGATGGTGTACTCAACTTTCCTGTGAGGTGGCAATCCTAGTAGATCCTCTGAAAACACATCTGGAAACTCCCTCACAACTGTGATGTCCCCCAAAACCGGAGTCTGAACTTCTTCGCCTTTGACATGTGTCAGCAAGGCATCTGGACCAAGTAGCTTCATCCCAAAATCTTGATTAGTAGAGATACTACAGGTAGCAGCAGCTCTCCCAATACCTGTCAACAGAACATGTCGCCCACCATCAGACGTCAGCAGCACTTCCTTGGTTCGACAATTTACCATAGCACTGTACTTGGACAACCAATCCATCCCCAAGATGATATCGAAACCTCCCATGTTCATCACAATCAACCATGCAAGAAAAACCTCTCTATCGTATGAAAGCGAAACGTCTCTGCACACATGGGTTAACCTGACCACTATACCCGCAGGTAACCTAACCCCCATCGGACAAGTTAAACTCTCTTCCGTACAGTTATGTTGTGTTGCAAAACTTTGCGTGATAAACAAATGCGTAGCACCAGGATCAATCAAAGTATAAGCAATACTACCAAAGACTGTAAAAGTACCTGCTATGACATCGGCATTCTCTGGATCCTCATCAGCGGTGATCACAAAAGCTCTCGGCACTGCTGCACTTTGATTCATGGCTGACTGGGTTCTAGCAGGAACAACTCCACGTCCTCGGCCTCGGCCAACTCCAGAACCACTAGGAACACTGGCAACTGAAGCTTGCACTGTCTGAGCAGGTGTCGTAGCTCCAGATCTTCCCAACTTGAGACAAGAATATCGGTAGTGCCCAACTTCGTTACACTCATAGCACCTCACCTGAGACAAAGGAGGTCTCGGGCGAGTATTCCAAGATGAAGTCCCTCCAGACTGAGTCCAAGAACTACCTCGGTTGTTATAGGTGTTGTTGTTCCATCCACGTCCCTGGCTCACTGGCATGAATCATATCTGTCCATATTCTGACCGGTTCATTAGTGTTTGGAACCTCTTGTTCTGTCCCCCAGAAATCTATGCAGCTTGCCTCTTACGGATCTCCTGTTGCTCTCTCTCATTACCCAGCTAGTTGATCTCGGCTCTCAGAGCTTCTGATAGCATGTTCTGGTAAGTCTCGTAAACCTTTCACCCCATGACTGTCTGGATACCAGATCGAAGACCATCCTAGAAACGTTTACATCTGGCCTCCGGAGTAGATACAAACTCACTTGCGTAGATGGACAGGCGGTTGAACTTGATCTCATACTCATTAACCGTCTGTTCTGCCCCTTTTGCAGTCCCAGAAACTCTCGTCTCAGCTGGTCCTGGTACGCCTCAAAAACAAACTTCCTTCAGAACATCTCCATGAACTAGTTCTATGGCATAATGATAGGTGTTGGCAGGTCCCTGGTTGTAGACTCCCATCAATCAACGACATCTCCTCTAAACATAGCAAAGGCATATCTGGCCCACTTGTCATTCCTGCACGTCAGTTTCAGCATAACCCTGTTCAACTGTCTGAGCCACTGATCAGCATCCTGTGGTGTAGTAACACAGGTGAAAATCTCTGCCCCAAGCATCTCCAGCTTCATATATACTGGATCCTCGACTGGTCCCTGATTTTCTTGTTCCCGAGCTTCCATAGCATCGATACGAGCATCTCTGGCATCTTGCCTTTGCAGAATCTGAGTTACCACGTTTAACATCTGCGTAGGGTCTCCCAAAGGAACAATCGGAGGATGTTCCGGACCTCCCACAACTTACTGCGGTTGATCCACCGATACCTGATCGTCATCTAGGTGAACTCCAGCTTGCTATTTCCCTCCAACCGGATCCATTCGTCTTACCTATATGAGAATGTATATGCATGCTTATTATATCATGTCATGACAGATTTTATGCACAAACAAATAGTCATGCAATCATAGTTATGTCCCTAATGACCTACTGTCTGGTCTGCTACCAAAATGAAGCGCCCCGACCCGTATTTACTGAACACAGTAAACACGTGCCGAAACTATTCTTATTGATAGGGAATACAGTATAACAACCCGTATATACAACTAGAAAAAAAATACAACAACCGTCACCCAACACGGGGACCATTATTCAGCAGCTCACAATATATAACAACAATAGAGAGAAGAGCAAGCAACGGAGGCAGAGTGACAAACAGCCTCAAAGTCATATGAACAAGCAATCACAGCAGCAGAATTATAATACAGCATCATATGCAACAGAACAGCAGCGGAAGACTCTATGCACATGCAGCGGGGTATGGATCCGGGGTCAGGTGGAGAAGAAAGCAGCAGCCATCGAACGTTGTACCTGAACTACGAAACAAATCAACCTACGGGATGAAACCCCGCAGGCAAGGGGTGAGTCCGAAATGCTCACCGACAAAGGATAAACAGAGATATGCAGACATCCATAATACTTTCGAATTAATCACAGGCAAAGACAACACAATAATCTACCATAACACGACTGAGCCAAGACCAAAAGAATTTTTAATCTTATTACAAATTTTATCTTTCGGGCCCCTGTCACTGGACAAGCTAGGGTCGTACCTGGTTATTAACTAATTCTGGATGCCAGGACAAATCACAATCCGGGATCAACATCCCAATATCCAAATCATCTGGGATCAACATCCCAATATCCAAATTATCCGGGATCAACATCCCCAACAACCAAACCAAACCGGCCATGACACCACAGAACTATCCTCTAACCATCTCGTTGTACCACTACTTTCCACGTGACAATTAAATCATCATCTCAAATTCAGTTCCAATTCCAATACTCTATCCTCAATTATCCAACTTACTAATATCTCAGGTTATTCCACAGACTCAACCAATCAACAATCTCATATCACCAATTATTCACAAATAACAGTTCAACAATTACTCACAATATCCGTAAGACCAACAACACAGTCCAACAACAGCAAAAACTGTAACCATAGCAATCAAATAACTAACAATGATCATCACAGCAGTTCAATCAAACAACAAAAGCACACACAGTATTACGGGAACCTATCCAAGATTATCCATCCTCACCTTAGCCGATTATCAATTATGGAAGTGTCCAACAGACTCTAAGTCCGGTTCCTTAGGTATCTGCTCGTTATCAACTCCTATTTCAAACAAATAATATGCACATATAAGATGTTATGCAGATGTCATGCTAATACTGTAAGCCGTAAAATAAATACAGAACCAACTCGGTACTCCCCCTATTTATTCCCATTATCATCATAATTCACCATTTATTTCCAGTGTCAAAAATAATACCATACTTATACCTATACCCGGATATTATTCCGGTACAATACTTACTTTGATAATACCCTTTCCATATTTATTTTCCTCCAAAATAATTATTATTTACCATATGTAATATACTTTTCCCAAAATCAAATTTCCAGAATATTATTTCCCCAAATTATTTTCCAAAATATTATTTCCACAAATTATTTTTATTTTCCCAGAATTATAGTTTTTCCAGATTTTATTTTCTTTTTTTTTTAAAAGAAAACTGGATTGGGCCAAACAATGCTAGCCCAACCCACTGCATTGGCACAACCAAACCCCAAATAGGAGCCTGGTTACACGCCCACGCGACAGGCCCAGTTGCACATCAGCCCAACCAAGTCACGCCCAGCCCGCAACCATTACTCCAGAACCCATATCCAAATCTGGGTCAAGGCTATCAACAGTCGGGTCGACCCGCCTCAAATGGGTCACCATCGGCCCGCAGCTCACCTTGCAGACGGCGAGCTCGACGACGGAACGAGGCGGCGCGGCGAGACCAAGCAAGCAAGGCGACAACGAGGAGGAGATGAGGCGGCTGCGAGAAGGCGGCGCGAGCGGGGAGATCGGACGAGCAGGGGCGGCAGTGCGAGGAAGGAGGAAGACGAGGGGCGGGTCCGACGCGAGCAAGGAGGAGGCGGCGTCGGCTGCTCTGCTCACGGGTGGAGGCGGGTCTGCTCGTCGGGCGTCACGACAGCTTGGCGACGGGCGACGTGACCTGCACAACGTCGGCGGAGGAGGAAGGAGAAGGAGAGGAGGGTGGTGGTGGTTGCAGGTGGTGGTCTCGGCTGGGTGTGGTGGTCGGCAAAAGGAAGAAGAAAGGAAGAAAAAGAAAAGAGAGGGGTGAAACGGTGGCGTGTGGTGTGTGTGTTGGTTTTCTTTTTTTTTTCTCTCTCTTTTTTTTTTTTGTTTCAGGTGAGTTGAAGGAGATGTTTTTTGCAGTAGGAGGTTTGCTAGTGAGGCTTGTAGAAGAGAGGATGTAAGTGAAGGCTGTGTGCATGGTGAGGCAGAAGAAACACAGGTAAGGCACGGGTCTAACAATCTGCTCATAAGCTTAACAGTAGAAGGCAGCGGCAGCCTAATACTATGCAGCATGTGAGGCGGGTTCTGTCTTGACCAGAAAATAACCATTATACCCCCTTGACTTTGTTTCTGGTCCGATATCTCGGGGTTAACCTGACTTTTTTGAAGATTTCTGGACCCGAAAAATTCCAACTTTGGTCCGAAAAATCCGCAGAAAAATCCTGAACGTGGGACAAGGCTCAGTTTCGGAATCCGAAGCTCGACTTATCATAAATTAATTACCCAAGATTAATTTTAATGGTAAATACGGTAGAATAACTTTTTATGGTACATGCAAAAATTACCCGGGCTGTTACACCTAATGTTTTTCTTTTGTAAGCGTGCAAAAAGATAAATAAACAAAAATAGTAATAAAATTCAAGAAAGTTGTTGCTTAAAATTTATTTGGAAAATATTGAATTAAATTATACACATAAATTGAAATAGGTACATTATGTATTTTTTCATTAAAAACAACTATTTTCAATAAGCTGCTTATGTTATTGTTGATTTTTCATGATACTTAACCATTTATTTTCTTTATAGCCCATACCAGATCATACTCATATTTGTTAATTATTATTTTTATTAAATGTATAATTTAAGATTATATAATTTAGAATATCATGAACATCAATAAATGTCATTAAAGAAAATTCAATTTAAGAATTTCTATACAAAAATTTTATTCTGAAGAGTTCATATCCCTTTAGATTATACAAATAGTAACTAGCGAATAACAATAATCGAAAAACAACTATTGCATAAACACAATTAAAAAAAAACTTGAACACATAACAAAAATTACAAAAAAAAATAAAGATTATGAATAAGAACAATCTTGTGAATTCATGAGGGGTATGCTCGAAGTTTATTGAAACTACCTAATAAATCCAAATCAATATATATCAGAAGCTATAAGCCACTCGACTACCAGGAGTGGAGAGAACGGGTTCACGCCAAATGAACTTAACTTTTCGCACCCTCTGTCTCTATTTCCGAGAGGATGTGAACACAAGCAACCCTATTTGTAAAGTACCCCTCTTCCTATTTAGTTTAGGGGGTTGAACATTTTAAAAAACTTTTTTAGATTCGAGCTGAAAGCATCTAATAAATTAAATATAATAATTATCATTATATTAAATTTTAAAAAAATTAAAAAACATATTATAATATCTTATATATCAAAATAAATAAGATATATAAGTGAAAAATATAAATAATTGAGAACTAATAAAAATTTTAAAAATATATCATGCTGCATAAAAATTTTAAAATAATTAATATAAACTCTATAAAATTGAGCTAAAGGCAGCAAGTGAAAGGTGCAAATATAAGTGTGTTACAGAACAATATTATACAAAATAATTATCAAAATTTAAAAGTAGACATAAAAAAATAAGATATGTTAAAACAAAAAATATTTATTATCATATAATAATATTTTAAAATTATTAAAAATTTTATAATATGTTAATTATTACATATGAATTAAGATTATATGAAAAATAAAAAATTGGAGACGGAATAAAAAATTAATATAAATTTTTATAGAATCATGTCTTATAGAAAATAAATGAAAATTAATTTATATGAGTCACTTATAAAAAAATTTTAAAGTTTAATAATTCAAATGAATTAAATAAAATATAATATAAAAAAATGACTATAGATAAACTTTTAATTTTTTATATAAAAAATTATATAAAAAATTTATCCACATATAATGAAAAGTAATAACAGTAACTGGCAAATAACGGTAATAAAAAAAACTACTGCAAAAACATAATTTCAAAAAAGAACTTGAACACTTAACAAAAATTATAAATAAGAACATTGACTATAAAGAAGAATAATTGTGAGAATTCATGAGGGATGTGCTCGAAATTTATTAAAATTGTCTAATAAATTCAAATCAGTATATAATTGATGAAAGCATCTATTAATTGAAAAGAATAATTATCTTCATACTGATTTTAAAAATTTTTAAAAATATATTACAGTATCTTATATATCAAAATAAATAAGATATACATTTAAAAAATAGAATTAATTAAAAAATAATATAAAAATTTAAAAATATATCATGCTGCATAAAAAATAATTAATATAAATTCTATGGAATGAAGGTAAAGACGTCAAATGAAAAGTACAAATATAAGTGTGTTTTAGAATGATATTATACAAAATAGTTACTGAAATTTAAAATTTGATATAAAATAAGATATGAGAAAAAAATTATTTATTATCATATAATAGTCTTTTAAATTATAAAAATTTTATATTATGTTAATTATTACAAGTGAATAAAAATTATATGCAAAATATAAAACATTGGAGATATATACTATTTATTTCCCCTTACACTTTTTTCATAAATTAATTAATTTTATTATTTTTCATTATTTGGAAATATTTTTGTGAGAATAATAATTAATTTTAGAATTTAATCATAGTAATATGTTACTATATCATATCGAAATACATTAAAATGATAATCTAATTCAATAATTTCTATTTACATAATTTATTTATTACTTTTTTTAAAATATTTATTAATATTTGAAAAATAATTATATGATATATTATTGTGCTACGTGCATCGCACGTGGAGAAAAACTAGTTTAATATAAATTTGAGTTGTGGTAGGTGTCTTAAACCGAGAGGACTATATTTTGTGGTAGGAGTCCTAAACCAAGAGCACTACATTTTGTGGTACACTATATAAAAGGTCAATACTCTAGTATTTTATGTGAGTCGTTTACAAAATAAAATAAAGTGTGTTTGGTGTTGTGCATATTATCTCCTGCTAGTAGTCCCATTTGTGTAACTAGGGCAGCCCAGGCAATAACATGGCCATCTGCCCAAATCCACTTGACATGTGTCGCGATGCCATTGGCGCCACAAGGAGAAATTAATGGGACCCACCATTTTTTTATTTTTTTCCCGTAAATTTATCCACGGAAAGCCAATAGTATCGCGACACTTGTCAGATAGATTTGGGTAGATGGCCACGTCATTGCTCGGGCTATCCGAGATACACAAAATGGATAAAAATTAAAAATCTAGGTGCATAAAAACGACATAAAAATTCTAGGATATACAACTAAGAGGAATGAAAGACTGCTGGTACATAAAAATTGTTTAACCCTTTAGAAAATGGTACACCAGTTTGTTCGTTGCATGTCATTTCTCACAACTTCGCTCCAAGTTGGTTGTCAAGGCTACTTCAATGTATCTTCTTCTTCACTCTGATTTAGATGCATTGAACTGTTTACTCACCCAAACATTCACATAGGGTGACATAGACGAATCAACAAACCCTTGATATTGAGCCATGTGGACTCCTTCCTTGAGGTTTCTATTTGAAGAAAGAATTCCATACATCTTATAGTAAATTAATTGTGGAAGTCGTGCAGCAGTGCAGTTGTGTGCGGAAGTCAATTAATCATAAATTACTTACATAATTGAGTTCATGACCTCATGATAGATATATAATAATTTGCAGAGCTTATAATGGTGGTGATTTTAATTTCATTTTTTTATGCGGTTTATTTATGTACACATATCCAGTTTCTTTTTCTAGTTTTTTTTTTAAAAAAAAAGAAACGAAGATCTATATGCTTATACTGATACTATCTTTCTATTTCCACTGCTATGCCATAGGTAATTATTGTGCTCCCAATCTTCCTTAATTGATTGGCCCCATTTACACAACGATTGAGGCCAGGTCAGCCACAAATAGTAAGATTGGGGTTCATTATGATCATCACTTAAGGGAGATTGGGAGGCATTATAATTTCGTTGCTATGGTTCAAGGCTTCATCCAAACTCCAACTGGAGGAAGCCAAAAGAAAAACCCATCAGGTATTTTCTGTTGGAGGATTTTTATAATATAAGAGGAATTATATTTGTACCTTTTGGTGTAAAAGATATCTATTGGAAATGAGTTTAAAAATGAATAGTTACATCCTTTTGTATTGTGTCTTTTCGAAAAGATACAAATTTTTAAGTTTGAATTTAATGGCTGTAACTTTTGGATTAAATGTGTCTTTTGGAAAAGATACATGAAGGCTTATAAATAGGCCACTCATTCTCATTTCCAGAGATCAGAAAGCATCCAAACGTACAAATAAATTGTGCTTTAGTTTCCCTCTTTTTCTCTAACTAATTTACTTACTATCCCTCTTTTCTTATCTATCAAATTTCTCCCACAAAATAAAAATACTTTGCCTTTTATATGGTATACTACTGCAGAAGTTACCATATAAAATAGATATTCTGCCTATATTCGGAAAGTGATCAAGGGTTGTGGTGTTTATGCAAGACATCTCCAACCAGGGGCTTCATTGTATCTCCGAGGCAAATTTGCAAGACACCGTTGCATACCGACTTTAGAGAAAGTGGTGGTGGCAAATATTGTCTTAAGGAAAGTGGCATTAGCAGCACGCCTTGAAGCATCTGCAGTTATTATATTCACAGCCTTGTCTACTCCACATCACCACATAGTGCAAGAAGCAGTGTACCAGTGCAGAAAGGAGTTCCGTTCTAACATTTTCTGCGCTAATCAGTTATTCATTCCACACTTGTGTGTTTTTCTTTTCCTAGTGACTAATATGTCTTTATTAAATTGTTCCGCAATGAAGCTGTACAAAAGATCACATAAGGGACCTGCCTCGCGCCTGCAAGTAGCACAAACGTGCAAGGCAGGATGCATAAAGTTCCTGCCTACACCTCGCCAGTTCTTCATTGCCCTGCATTTGATATCACAGACGAACTACTAAACGGAAAATTGGGTTGGAGAGCTTCGATCCAATTCCAAGCTATGGCATGAACAAGAATGTTGTCAACATATTTTAGACAATACACGCCAGGTAACTGAACAAGGTAATAGGAGACGGTCCATGGACTCTAAAATGGATAAGGCACATTGGACAGACTGAATCTACCAAGTTATGATACCATGGCAACAGAGGGCATCTTTAGCGGGAATGCCCTATATAAGCCATGAAATGGAACTTTTGCTATAGAAGAGAGAGCTTCTGCAAATTGAAACTGAAGTCAGAACAGATATTAGCCATTAGATATGGCATTATTTTTCTACAATCATAGTTATGTGTTATAATGTCTTAAGCAAAGATGTAAAAATCAATAGGGTTAAGCACCTTTTGGGCCCCGAGTTTCGTATTTGTCCCGTTTGTATACTCGGAAGTTTTTTTGTTCCTTTTGCATATTCCATGTTTAGAATTTTGACCCTTTTTTGTACCCCAGGCAGTCGAGACGATGACGTGGCCATATGTCCGGATCTACTTGACACATGTTGCAGTATTATTGGAAGCATGTAGTAAAAAATAGTGAGACTCACCAATTTTTCCATAATATTAATTTCTAAAATTACAAAAATTCTTTTTCGATTTTTTAATTGAAATACTGGTTGGTTAACCCAATCTTACTCTTCCTTTGCCCAATTCAATTTGAGTTTTTAAAAAAATAGACAATCCTACTACAACTTAATTTTGAGTTGGAAAATAAAAACTGGTACTTTAAAGCTTACAAATCCCCTTCATATAAATCATCATAATCCTAATTTTAATTTTAAGTTTATCCCAATCTGTTGGGTTTGTCTCTCCAATCCCCTCCAATCCAAACCTCCATCAATTCCTCCTCACTCACCTCTCCAAATCCTAGAAAACACCTTCCTTCACGATTCGTAAAAATCGTGGAGCATGACTTTTCCTAACATCCCCAAAACAACAATTGCAGAACGCAATTTAATAAAAACTGGCGTTGCACAATTAATTAACTCTTTCATTAACAACAGGTTGATGGCTAATGGCTATGTCAAAATTTTTCATGGGGTTAAACATGGATGGACAACCAAGTACGATGATGGAGATGAATGAGCAATTAAAAGTGCAGAAGAAGCCTTTCAAGATACGCTAAAAACAACCCAGCCCAACCACAAATAACCACTGCCCTGGCCACAAAAAACCACTTTCCGGTCACAAAAACTTGCTTCCGGCGACCACAGCCCGACCACCAATACGCCAAGCAACCAACACAACAGACCCGCAACAAAAACCAAAGTCCACCACAAAAAGAAACACCCAATCAACCATCAAAATCCGAAACCAAAGAAGAGGAAGGAAGAGGAAGAGAAAGGATGGTTTATCTAGAAAGAGACGGTGGTTTCTCCGCCGTCCTTCCTCGTTGAGAGTCCCACGCCTCTACTCCGTACTCCACTAACACGATCCACAGAGCAGGAAGAAAACAAGCATGGGTACGCGGCGGTGGCTTGACGGTACAACGACGATGGCCTCACAGGGAAGAGAAAAAATAAAAAGAGAGGAGGTAGGAGATAAGAGGAAAAGAGAAGAGAGAGAAGATGGAAAATTGAATCAGCCATCAGGAGGCCGGGCGGACCCGTAGTAAAATCGGGCAAAGCAGTCGGTATTTTAATTTAAAAATTAGAAAACAATTTAAGCAATTTGGGAAATTAATATTGTTTTAAAATAGGTGGGGTCCACTTCCTTGCAACGTGGACTAATAAAATCTGTGTCACGTAGTCCAAGACAGATGGCCACACTCGGGTTGCCCGATGTCACGCCCCAAGTGGTCGACTGGCCCAGAATAATCTCCAAAGCTGGGCCGAAACCACGTGGCCCAAAAGCTTAAGTTTGAAGTTATTTGGTTGCCAAGTTGACAGACAATCCATTCCAGGCGTATGATCATTACGCTTCAATCGGGTGATTCTGGGATGTGTCGATTTATCAATCTCTCAACTCGAAATGGGAGCAGGTTTGAAATGGGAGCAAGACCTCTCTCACTCTCTTCCGATGTGGGATTGGGTCATCACACCCGAGATATATAAAATGGACAAAAATTATAGCTCGAGATACATAAAGGTGGCATAGAAATTCCTGGGTACACATAGGGCACAAACGCAAAACTCGTGGTACCAAAAAGTGCTTGACCCAAAATCAGAATGAAACACCATCCCATACATCAATGTTTATCAAATACTTCACAGTGGATATAGCCATGAAGCTCATGAAGGAATCATCCATCATATCCAGCAATCGACAAAATCATATTTAAGCTCCCAATGGTTCTGTACCTATATAAGCCACTATCTTTCTAGCATGTTTAGCTTAAAAAAATTAGTCAGAACAACCAAATTGGAGATTTGTGCACACATTAGATTTTATCACTGTTATGAATTTTTTGCACAATGGCTAATTTATTCTTCCTTATCGCACTCCGACACTATGTTCTATGGATTTTATTTGATTGGGATCGATTTCAAAATCAATCTTGGCCGGTGGATGGAACGGAACCCATCCATTGAATCTCAATAAAAGACTGGGGATCTGTTGGGCCAACAGACAATCCCCACGCTTGCTTGATAAGCTATACGTACCCCGATAGTTGTCCCTGCTTGCACGCTTGCTCAACTATATTGGTTCCTTTGAAATTATTTTGATGATTCCCGAGAAGAAGAAAAGAATCCAGAACGTCTCGATCTTCTTGGTCTGCTCCTTAACTAGGTTTTACTATTGCTTGAGACGGTTCTTGGGAATCAGTATATCATTGAAAACCTTCACCGCATGGTGACTTTTCGTTCTTTCCTATGCGGTTTTTTTAATGAGGACAAGACTCTTCGATCTTCCCTCTCAACAACTTTAATTTGGTTTAACTATATATTAAACCCGTGTTACATACTAATAGTGAGCTTTGTAAAAGCCTTAACCTTGGCCATTATTTACTTCACAAGACTAATTCCATTTTGAAGAAGTGACGAAAATGTCGGCCGGCGGTGAAAAACCCCGTTGTTCATCACCTGCAACGGTGGATGATCCATCGGCTGGTGAGCAGACTTTCCTTAGGATAAGATCAGATGCAGAGAAGCAGGCGGATATTGACAGAGTGATCAAGCCACTGTTGGAGTCCGGTGTGAATCCTGATATCTTCACCCTCAAGCACTTGGCGGCCAATGGAGTTAAAAGTAGTCACTTGTTAAAGTACATCCGCGCCATCAGTCGGTTCAGGGGTAACGACATGGACGAAGTTTTGTCCATTGGTATTAGGCGGGGCATCGTGTCGTCTGTACCAATTACGATGACATTGATGAATTTGTTGGAGCTCTGCAGATACACAAAGTCTGCAGAATTTGTATTGGAAGAGAGTGCCAATAATCGAACTATAAAGAAGAAGCTCGACCGGAGGGTGATAAGGGTTCCACAAGTTGGTACACCGCACCAGCAGCCGTTTAATGTGCAGGTGGTGGAGTGCAATAAGGAGTTGAAACTGAACGAGTTTAAACAGGATGCACTTCTCATGCAGTCCTTTGTCATTATATAACAGTTAGTAGAAAAGGATACAAAAAAAACCTAACACATATCATATACAAAAACTAAACTAACCTATAGTTATCTCTTATCACTCCCCCTCAATTTGAGGGTGGAAGAACTAACCAAACTCAAATTGGAACAAAGCTATTTAAACAAATTTACACCCAAAGACTTAGTAAATATATCAGCTAGTTGCTGAGAACTATCAATATGAGAGACCAAAATGTGCTTCCAACGAACTCGTTCTCGTACAAAATGCAGATCAACCTCAAGATGTTTCGTCCGTTGATGTTGGACAGGATTGCTTGCCAAAAAAGTTGCCGACTTATTGTCACAATGAACAATGACCGGCAGCGATGGTGCATATCCCAACTCGTACAGAAGAGCTCTCAACTAGCAGATGTCAGCCACGGTGCTAGCCAAAGCCCGATACTCAGACTCGGAACTGCTACGGGAGACGATGTGTTGTTTCTTCGCAGACCAAGAAATCAGATTGCCTCCCAAATAAATACAAAAACCTGTAGTGGAACTTCTTGTATCTAGACAACCCGCCCAATCAGCATCACTATAGGCAACCATATTCTGCAAATTAACCGGTCGAAGCAGAAAACCTCTATCTTGTGTACCTGAAAGATATCGCAGTATGCACTTGACTGCTTTCCAATGAGCTGTAGTCGGAGAGTGCATGAATTGACACACCAAATTCACAGCAAAGGAGATATCCGGACGAGTGAATGTAAGATATTGTAGGGCTCCCACTATCGTCCGATACAATCTTTGGTCATCCACAGACAACTGCTCGCCGTGATCAATAGACAACTGAAGCTTGGGCTGCATGGGGGTAGGTGAAGACTTGGTGTCGGTGAACCCTGCCCGCTGAAGAATAGATGTCAAGTACTTGGTCTGGTGCACAAACAATCCACCAGAAAACCGTCTAATCTGTAGACCAAGGAAATAGTGTAAGTCACCAAGATCAGACATCAAAAACTCCTCCTTTAACATGGTGAGTAATTGAGCCAAAAGAACTGAAGTAGAGGCCGTGAGAACTATATCATCAACATAAAGAAGAAGAAAAGCCACGCCTTGGCCAGAGTGTAGAATAAAAAGGGATGCATCCGATTTACAGATAAAGAAACCCCGAGAAAGTAGAAAATGAGCAAAGCGTTGGTACCACGCCCGCGGTGCCTGCTTCAGGCCATAGAGTGCCTTACGCAGCCTACAAACATAATCAGGATGCTTTGGATCCTCATATCCCGGTGGTTGCTTCATATAGACAGCCTCTTGTAAATCCCCATTCAAGAAGGCATTCTTGACATCAAGCTGCCGTAACCCCCAACCATTTGAGACTGCAATCGTAAGAACGATTCGAATGGTAGCAGGTTTAATGACCGGACTAAATGTCTCCTCAAAATCCTCTCCAGCTCGCTGAGTATACCCTTGGGCAACCAAACGTGCCTTATGTCTTTCCAATGTACCATCAGACCTGTACTTTCGCTTGAACACCCACTTGGAACCAATGATGTTCACTTGGGGGGGAGGTTTGGAAACCAAAAACCAAGTGTGGTTTCGGTGCAAGGCCTGTATCTCCTCGTTCATAGCATCGCACCAGACACTCTCCTTTGAAGCCTGAAGATAAGTTTTTGGTTCAGGTGGTGCAGAAGTAGTGGTAAGCAAAGATAGACGATTGATAGGTTTGGTAATACCCGCTTTGGAACGAGTTGTCATCCTATGAGTAGGTGCAATTGGTTGTTGTTCTGAGTTTGTGATAGGTTCTGGGTTGGTGTTTGGGGTTGGAGAAGAGGATGACGATGGGGAAGAAGTTGAGGCCGAGGGTGGCAAAGACAGTGAAGAGGGCTGTGGGTCAGACGTGGGAATAGAAAAAGTGGCACGAGGTAGGGTATGGACAGCATCGAAATTAAAGGAGCCAATATCAAAAGACTTGGAAACTGATTGAGATAGAGTTTGATAAGGAAAAGAAGACTCATCAAAAAGAACATTACGAGAGACCACCACTTTGTGAGATTGTGGATTGTAACATCTAAAACCGTTGTGAGATGTAGATAAACCTAAAAATATATGCAGTTGTGAGCGTGGATGCAATTTGTGTGTGTGTGGACTCATATTATGTGGGTAACATGCACATCCAAACACTTTAACATTATCAAAAGTGGGCTGCCGATTAAATAGAAGTTGGTAAGGACTCTTCCAAGAAAGAGTGACAGTGGGTAGTCGATTGCGAATATGTGTCACATAATGCAACGCTTCTACCCAAAAGGAAAGAGGTAAGTGGGCTTGATGCAAAAACGATCGGATAGAGTTCAACAAAGAACGATGAGAACGTTCCGCCAAACCATTTTGTTGATGACTATAAGGACAAGAAATGCGTCGTAGGATGCCATGATCCCGAAGATAAGAGTCAAACACATTATTGCAAAACTCACCACCCCCATCAGATTGGAGATAGCGAATCTGCTTCTGAAACTGGGTTTGAATCATCGCATGAAAATGTTTGAAACAAATAAAAACATCCCGCTTTGATCGCAAGGGATAAACCCAGTTAAACCGTGAATAACCATCAACAAAAACCACATAATATTTGAATCCACTTTCTGAAACAATAGGAGAAACCCAAACATCACAATGTATTATTTGAAATAAAGTAGTACAAGACTCGACAGAGGAGGGATAGGGCAACAAGGTCTGCTTGCCTATCTGACACACTTGACAAAAAACTAGCTGCCTATTGACCTGTGAAGAGACAATTGAAGAATTTTGACTCAAAAATTTATTCATGACTGGCTCTCCAGGATGACCAAGCCGCTGATGCCACAAAAGAGAGGACCCGCGAACATGCGTCAGAGCCATGGAGGAAGAGGAAGAAGACGCAACAGAAGGTGAAACTCGAACAGAATATAATGGTCCAGAATCATTGCACCGTATCAGGTTGTGATNCTGAGAAGAGACAATTGAAGAATTTTGACTCAAAAATTTATTCATGACTGGCTCTCCAGGATGACCAAGCCGCTGATGCCACAAAAGAGAGGACCCGCGAACATGCGTCAGAGCCATGGAGGAAGAGGAAGAAGACGCAACAGAAGGTGAAACTCGAACAGAATATAATGGTCCAGAATCATTGCACCGTATCAGGTTGTGATTGTAGTGCCGACCCTTCACAGAAAAACCAAGAGAGTCAAAAATCACAAAACAAGAATTATCACGAGCAAAACATTTAACAGAAATCAGGTTTTTGGTCAAGGAAGGAACAACCAAAACATCGTTGAGATAAAACGAAAAAGAACCAAAACGAAAAATCTTCCTGCCAATGTGAGTAATACGGAGGTATTTACCATCTCCCACCTGGACTGTATCAGCCCAGTATACTCGGAACACGAATCAAGAGTCGCCGTAGTGTTAGTCATATGACTAGTTGCGCCCGTGTCGGCATACCACGATGGTGGCTGAGACTCATGGACACCCGCATAAGAAGTAGTGTGACGCTGGGGACATGACTTGGCCGTGTGATTATAAGCATCACACAGCTGACACTGTATAGGAGCTGGACCGAGAACAGAAGTGGAACTAGACGGTCGAGAAACAAAAGAATTGGAAACAGGGGGCCGAGGATTATAAGTAGGACGAGGGTCATAATGTTGTGGCTTCGGGTTTGGAAAGTAAGGGCGGGGATTGTAAGGTGGACGAGGGAAAGAGTTATAACCCCGGCCACCTTTATTCTTGGGAAAACCGCGATTTCCCTTTCCCCTCTATTGAGCAAAGAAAACCTGGTTAGAATCGGTATCAACCGAGGAAGAAGAAGTACGATTTTTAGTCAATCGGGAATCATAAGCAAGTAGAGTGGACCGCAACTCAAAATAGTTTGGAAGAGGAGCTTTAGAGGTTAAAACTTTGACAATCTCAGAATACTCAGTCGGTAACCCATCAAGAATTTGCATAACAACATCATCTTCATTCAACCCCCTACCAATGGCATCTAAATTATCAGCAATCCCACGAACATATTGTAAATAATCTGACATGGACCTATTATCCTTTTTGGACTGGACAAATGCAGACCTATACTCCATGTACCTAGCTTGGACATGATCATGAAACAAGGCTTCAATGGACAACCATACTTCTCTCGCAGTGGGATAAAGACCCGGACGAATCACGTGTTTAAGAATATCCTGACGAATGGTAGGATAGATCCAAGTGACAAGTGTGGAATCAACCTGATTTCATTGAGTAAAAAGAGGATTGGGCTGAGGTTGTTCACCTTCGTTTGCAGCAGGAACGAAGGCGTGGGGCTGAACACTTGAGCCATCAATATGACCGACAACTTGATGGGACTGAAAAGCAGTATATAGAAGACTTTGCCACACAAGAAAATTGGAAAAATCAAGAGTGGCTGGAACATAGTTTTTGATATTGCTTACACTTAGAACAGAATGAGAAACAGAGACAGACTGAGAAACAGAATGAGAAACATCAGATGCAGAAGAAGACGCAGAAGAGGATGAAGAGTTTAGAACAGTAGACATGATGCAGGACTGCAGAGAAGAAAGCTAGAAAGAAAGATTTTGATTGAGATTCACAAAGAGAATCTCTAGCTCCGCTACCATGAACGAGTTTAAACAGGATGCACTTCTCATGCAGTCCTTTGTCATTATATAACAGTTAGTAGAAAAGGATACAAAAGAGTCCTAACACATATCATATACAAAAACTAAACGAACCTATAGTTATCTCTTATCAGAAACGACTTGAGGAGAAAAAGGAGAGGAGGATGGAGGCGCTAAGGAGGCAGATGGAGGCGCTAAGGAGGCAGATGGCCGCGGAGGAGGTTCTATTCAAGAGCAAACTTGATGAGCTGGCAAATCGGTATCCAGCAGTAGCCCATGCAGAAGTTAAGGTACCTTCTACTTTGCATATTTAACATCTTTCATTTTGATTGTATTAAAAACTTGTTTTTTTCCTATAGGTGAAAGAGGAAAGTTGCTCCATATATATATAATGCTGTGGACGAGTTGCTTCTATTATCAAGTTGAAGATCTTAGCAAGCGCTTTTCTTTTCTACTTGCTCTATGTTTCCTTAGAACTGGCTGGCATAAGAATTTTAATTTTGGAAAATGTATCACTTCTTTGTTCGTAATATTTGCATTAAACCGTTGCTTCTTTAATGGCTTTTTATTTAAAACTGAGCTTTTACGACTATATATATAATATGTAATCATGCGATACCGTTACGATTTAGAGCATTTCGTGTGAAAGTGGAGTGGTTTGTGGAGATAGGATCCTACCTATCCCGTAAGAAGTAACAGGAAATATCATGATATAAATATTCATGTCAAGCGTTCAACTTGTCTCAACTTATAAGTTTGGTCCCATTACTATAATCCCCTATAATAATTAGGATAATTATGTCCCACACTCTACTTATTCATTGCGTTTGGTTACTTCAAGCATCTTATCAATATGATCCCGCGCCACTTCAGCTCCCAATGTGCATTTTTTGCATATACGAAGATTTGAAATTGAGATTTTATTTAAGGAGAACCAAGTCGTTTGACACTTGAATCAACCCCAAAATTGATTTGTTATGAGTCCCTCTAAATTTTCTAATTTGGGTATTTTGCAGGTGCCAGATTTCACATTATTTTTTAAAAAATATTGTATATTTGAAAAATAATTATGATTATTGTTTAGTTTTAGCTGAGCCACAGAATCAGAAGACTGCGAAGCCGGAGGCGACACTGGTCCCCAGAAGAAGAATTAGCAGGACATACAGAAAGATTATGACCAACACGGCCATAACCTAAACATACATTAGTTAAACTCTCATACAAAGTAGTACACCAACTGCCATCAACACAAGTTTCTGATGCAAAAGGTTTTGAGAGGTCTAACCCAACAGTAGCCTTGGCAAAACCACGCTCAGTCTGTTGAGTAGAGTAATCCATTCGTACCCACCTGCCAGTTCGGTTACAAACCTCACGAAGGATGGCCTGTTGATATAACTCACAAGAATTTGAATTTAAATTGTTTTCATTTGAATTTGGATTCTTTGTTTTCGTTAGGGTTGGCAATATTAGCACTACTGCAATAAAATGAAGACGAGTCAAAATCCACATTTTTTAGCACGATACAGGCCAAAACGTTTGCTATGATGAAGAACAAGAAAGAAGAAACCCAATGATTCCTAAACTAATTTAAGAACACACTATATTAGCAATTTCTTATATCAAAGGTAATAGTATTAAATTTCATAATAATCAAACTCCAAAATGGACTGTATATAGAGTACATAAAGCCGAGGAATAAGTGGGCGGGCATTCTGTCCTCTTTTTGTGATGTTGGCAAGATTCTTCTTCTTGCTATTCTGCATATTTCCTGCAGCATACCCTTCTCTATTTGTTGTTTGGTATCGACTATAATAACTGCCCTTTCTTTTCTAGCCATAATAAATACGAAATAAGCAAAAAAATTCCCTGAAAAAAATCAAATTCAAATACAAAAATTAGCCATAGAGAAAAAGGGATACAATAATTATGTATTTATTTATTAATAAATCAAATAATATATCAAGAATAATTTTATTTCAATTATCCTCAAATAAATTAATAAAAAATAGATAAAAAAGAATAAAATATAGATTCTTGCAATTAAATAATTTAAAAACAAATAAATACCTCGCACCAGTTGAAGTTGTGATGAGACTGGCAAAGGTTGAACTGAAAAAAACAATCCCCTTGATAAGAATAAATTATTTATTCCTGAAAAAATAATAGAATAAAATATCTACTATAGAAATAAAATAATAAAAAATAAATATACATTCCTGCAATAAAATAATAAGAAAACAAATGCATAATACAAAATAGTTGTGTGAATGCACGTGTAAAAAAGAACCAAAAGAAAATAAAAAAATACAAATCAAATAATCAAATGTTAAAAAAGAAATAGATACCTTTAGTTTTGCATTCTTAAAGAACCAAAATAAATTGAATATTACTATTTCTAAAAGAAGAATTTGAATAAAAAAAATCACACCTTGAGTTTGCCGATCTAATTAATTGGCATTAAACTTTGTGAGGAAGATTAGATTGGCATTTTTAAACAACCAAAAAAAAATTGTTTGTTTATTATTTCCTAAAAATGAAAGAATCTATACTATATATATTCAAATACAAATAAAAAAATGTAACAGCCCGGGTAAAAATTTTGGATTTCTACCGGACTGTAAAAGTCTATTTACCGTGATTTACTATTGAATTAATCTTGGGTAATTAATTCAAGGTAAATCGGGAGTCGTTTTTCGAAACCGAGGGTTTTCCCGCGCTCGTGATTTTCCCGTGAATTTTTCGGAACTAAGTTGGTATTTTTCGGGTTTCGGAATTTCTCGGAAAATCACATCGGAAAATAACTAAGGAGGTATCGGTTATTTTCTGGTCCGGATCGGACTCGCCCGTAATATGGACGGATTGAATTATTTGAGTTTCACATGTTAAATAGTAAAAAAAAGTTTATAAAAGAAGAGAGGAAGAGGAACCGGGTGAGGAAGAGAAGAAGAAAAAAAAGAGAGAAAAGAGAAAAGGAGAGGAAAAAGAAAAAGAGAAAAAAAAGAAGAAGAAGAAAAAAGAAAATAAATAAAAAAAAAGAAACAGAAAAAATAGAAAAAAAAAGAGAAACAATGAGGGAGTGAAATAAAAAAAAAAAGAAAAGAAAGAAAAAAAAAGACCGTGATCGTCCCGTGGAATCAGACCGTGATCGTCCCGTGGTTGCCACTGCGTCTCCGTGAGAAGAACCATGTTGGGCTTGTACTGGTTCTTCAAGTCCCTCAGGGTTCGCGAGAACTCCTCTGCAGTTCCACACCAGCAGACGTACCTTTGGCCAGGTTGGAGGTAGCCGAGTCATTCTGGGTATGCTCTGGGCTGTCATTGAGAGCTGGTAGTAAGCGCCTTGCTCCACAGTCTGACAAGTGGACTCCAAGTTGAACTCTTGAAGCCTATCCGAGATGAAGAATATCACGGAGTTTGCTGAGCCGTAGTATGAAGTCCTCAGCGTTCCTTGGTCCTCTAGGAAGAACACCTCTTCCATGGGAGTGACGAAGAATCTTGAGGAGTAGAGCTCGTCGACGAAGACCAGTCGTGGCATTCTGCCGAGCTCGTTCGGCAGCTCCTCAGCACGTTCGTTGACCATGTTGTAAGCTAGTCGGTTCCTTCTGCCAAGGTTGGCACCTTCGACGAAGAAAACTGATGAGGGAGCAGGCATCTTGATTGGANAGGTGAGGATGGATAAACCCTGATATGTGCCCGTAATGCTGTGTGTGTAGTTTTTGTGGTTTGTGTGTTTTTGTTGTTTGTTTGACCTGCTGGAATGATTGTTGACCGATACATGATTGCTATGGTATTGTTGATGCTGTTGTAGAAACGTGTTAGTCCTGTGTATGACGTGTTGGAAATATTGTTGAACTGTTTTGATATTGTTGAATTGTTTGATGTGAAAGTTTGATGATATGAAATTGATGTCTGGTTGTGCTGAGAAATATCCTGTGATGATTTAAAGTTGAGTAATTACCGGATTGTGATATTGGTTCCTGGATGATGTTGGATTATTGATTGTGGATAATTGGGAAAAGGATAACGGAAATTGGAATGAGAATTGGAATTGATTTGAGATGATATAATTGTCACTTGGAAAGTAGTGGTACGACTAGATGGTTAGAGACTAGTTCTGTGGTGCCTTGCCAGAGGGTCTGTTGGTTGGGGGTGTTGACCCCGGATTTGTGATATTGGGATGTTGATCCCGGATTTGTGATATTGGGGTGTTGACCCCGGATTTGAGATATGGGGATGTTGATCCCGGATTGTGGTGGGGCCTGGCATCCAGAATTAGTTAATAACCAGGTACGACCCTAGCTTGTCCAGTGACGGGCCCGGAAGATAAAATTGGAAATAATAATAAATATTCTTTTGTTGATCTTGGCTCAGTTTGTTTGAAATGTGCTTTTGCTTATTGGGCTATGACGTGATATGTTCATTTGCATGGAGTCTCATGATCATGCCTTTGGATGTTGTCAGTCCTCAGTTTAGTCGGTTGACTATGGTCGGCATAGGTTGCCAGTTTACGGGTGTTAATTATTGTCGTTGGTTGTGAGTAGTCCATTGTCGTGGGCATCGGTTGCCAGATGTCAATTGCTTGTTGGCTTCTTTTGATAATTGTTGGATGAGTACCTTCTATCGTTTTGATCAGATATTGAGTATTGTCGATGTTGTGGTTACAAGTTGTTGTGGTGACTGCTGTTGCCGTGTTGTGTTGTGATTCTACCCGGGGACCGGTTTGTGATGTTGATTGGGTATGGTCCGAGCTGGTTGCCGGCTACCCGGTGAGCGAGGCTCACGAGATGTTGAGATTGTTTTGGTACCGGGTTAGATGATCTACAGGCATAGTGGCGGTAAGTCAACATGCGATGAGGAACCTTAGTTGGGTATAGTCTGTCAGGACTAGAGTGTGTGTAGTATAGT
Source organism: Turnera subulata (assembly GCA_028386065.3). Classification (NCBI taxonomy): domain Eukaryota; kingdom Viridiplantae; phylum Streptophyta; class Magnoliopsida; order Malpighiales; family Passifloraceae; genus Turnera; species Turnera subulata. Next base: position 1,401 of record JAKUCV010003942.1, on the reverse strand, counting down.
ATGTTAAGATTGGGTCGGTTACCCAACATGTAGTAGAGTTGAGGTGTCCTGATCGGGCACTAGTGTACGTTACGGTCAGTATTAGATGGTCATGGCTTAGATATGATTTAGTAAGATTTCTCTGTTGTGTTGTTTGAGTTGTAATCCACTGTTATGTTGTTTGTGATAGATTCATCTGATCTGATTGTTGTGTTTACCTCGAAAGTGTTATGGTTGAATATATCACTGTTTATCTTTCGTCGGTGAGCGTTTCGGACTCACCCCTCACCTGCGGGCTTTCATCCCGTAGGATGAGTTGTTTGTTGTACAGGCTTGGTGCATTCCCGACAGGCTGCGGCGTTATCCCTTGGACGGGCTTGGATCCATAGGTTGCATCTGTGCATACAGTGATAGTGAGTTTAAAGTCTTCCGCTGTGCATTGTTTTCGCTATTATTGGGCCATTGGGCCGGGATTTATTAATTATGATGTTTTACTATTTTGGGCCGTTGGGCCGAGTTATTGTAGTTCACACTGCATGCTTGGGCTTTGTTGGGTCGGGTGGTCACAGTTCCGGCACGTGTTTACTCTGTACGGTAAATACGGGTCGGGGCGTTTCATTTTGGTAGCGGAGTGGGCGTTAGGCCTTGTTGGGCAGTCTTTGTGTGTTTGTTGTCCTGTTTGCATAGTTCGCTCCATTTGTTATTTATTTTATATCATTTAGTTAGTGCATTATGGATCCAGTCAAGGGACGCCAGCTGTCGCGGAACATACACATATGAGGTAAATGATGCCATAAATAAGCGAAAATACAAGTATTATTAACATTGCTAATATTTTGATAGAAAGGGAAATATTAATATATTGATTGCAAACAGAGAAATTACATTGATACTTGATATTTTACAAAAAGGAAAAAAAATACATAGATTTTTGATAATTTATAAAAATAAAAATACATTCAACGGTTCGCAACGACGTTGACACGGAAGCTGTTTGCGTCACTGTTGACGTTGACCGTGACTCTGTCGCTCCAAGAGAACCACATGCCGCCTCTGTCACGCTGGCCAGGAATCTCGAACCGGTTAGCTTGAGGGAACCGGAGTGGAATCAGACCGTGATCGTCCCGTGGTTGCCACTGCGTCTCCGTGAGAAGAACCATGTTGGGCTTGTACTGGTTCTTCAAGTCCCTCAGGGTTCGCGAGAACTCCTGTGCACGCCTTGCAACTCCTCTGCAGTTCCACACCAGCAGACGTACCTTTGGCCAGGTTGGAGGTAGCCGAGTCATTCTGGGTATGCTCTGGGCTGTCATTGAGAGCTGGTAGTAAGCGCCTTGCTCCACAGTCTGACAAGTGGACTCCAAGTTGAACTCTTGAAGCCTATCCGAGATGAAGAATATCACGGAGTTTGCTGAGCCGTAGTAT